>CAIGQW010014484.1:9336252-9358662 GCA_903798125.1 Danio choprae | reverse complement strand
AAATAGACAGTTTTGAAAGAGTTATATTTGACTCCAGAGGAAACAGGAAACCATTAAGTGAAAGACTTATCAGACCATAACAATCTATTCAAATGTATCTTGTATTATATATGTATTGTTATTATTTTTTGTGTATTAATGTTTTAATAAAAATGTATTTTATATGATGTATATACAATTACATATTATTCCTAAATTGTTGGCTCCGCTTACCATTAGGATTTTTGAAGTCATGTAGAAGCTTAGTAACTTTGTTCTCACTTACTGCAACCAAATACATTTTATCCAGAGCAAGTAGAAAATCATTAAAGTAAAAGACTTGATAGACCAAAAATATGTGTTCTTATATTTTCATGTTTCATGTCATTCAACCCCTAGATGGCAGCGTAGTCCTTTCAATTTGAAGTATACTTTAGACCAGATGTTATTTTTCCAACATACTGTAATCAGAAAGACACACGCACACACACACACACACACACAAAGCAAATCCATTATTTTATGTTGTATCCTACATATATTGCAGATATATGTGTTTGTATAGTCAACATACTTCATGTATTAATTTCAATGACAAAACTTCAATCCCCATAAACCTTATTTTAACAGACCCTACAGAACCTCAAATGTAGACTTCAATCAACTAAACACACTTTAAAAATAGCATCTTTTTAAGAAGGAAAACTGCTGTTGTTTGTTTATGCTCGCTGCATGTCCGTTTTCATGTTTCTGGCACAGGTGATTTGCCGATCAGCATGAGGCCAGTCGTTGTGTCTGCGGGGGGTCAGCGGAGGCAGTGTGGGGAAACAAAATTAATCCTTGTGGCTCTAGGTTATGGCAACAGGTCAGGAGTTTATTGATTAAATGTCAGCTAGCCAGGTGAATGTGATTCGTAACTCTGAGGAGGCCCCTCTGTGCGATCCATCACATGGTATACAAAGGAAGATTAAAGGCCATACGACAGACTAAACACTTTCAGGCCAGATGAAGGTTCTGAAGTCTGTCTGTCCGTTCATCTGTCTGTCTATTCCAGATTTCAAAACTCAGCATAATTATTTTTTTCAATTATTTTCATAATTAAATTACAGATAAATTTACCTCTAAAACAATGCTTGTTTCCATTTTGATGGCCCAAACCTATGGGCCACTCAATTCAAAGAGCCCTTTGCAATGGAGGATTACAAAGGGGTACATGTGATGGACATTTATCACTCCTGAATCGTTGTGTTTACATAGTTACACAGATGACACATGATGTAGAAGGGTTCGAAGGACTTTTGTTTTGCTCCTTTACAACCTTCATCCAATTGAAGCTCACTCTGGAGGGTATACGATTGACCCCTTTTAAATGGAACGCAGCCCAAGTCTTTCAAGTTGACATGAAATGGAAGTTGTCACAATAGGGATAAAAAGGCTATCACATGTATCCAAGGGAAAGATCTTCTTAGACAATAAAAAATGTAGGATGGGACTTGATTTTGTAACATGAGTCTTTGAGCATGATTAATTTGTAAAGCATATGACGCAAGATGATGCAAAAATAAGTTCCAGAGAACAGATTTTTAGCCTCTACACCTTTCATCCAACTGAAGCTTTCACTCTGGAGGGTAAACCCTTCAAAGGGATTAGGGCAAAAGAATAAGCCTTTTGGAATCAAATGTCCAAGTCTTAATAGTCGACATGAAACAGAAGTTGCAATAGTCTTTTCTTCTCTATTGTGACTTGTATCAGTGTGAAACACCTTCTTGAACAATGGGAAATGTAGAATGGGACTTGACTTTGACGCATGATTCTTGCACATTTGTGCAATGGAAAGGGAAAGATTTGTGAAACATATGATGCAAAATTACTTTAATTTCAGTTATTTGTAGCACGTTCCCAACAACTTGAGTTGGCCATTAAAGCAACCAATCCAAAAAACCAAACCAAGACAACAAAGACACATTCAGCTACTAGCTCATGGCAAATAAGTAAGACTTCATAATGTCTAATATTCATAAGCAAACTCTTCTAAATAATGGGTGAAGCAACAGAAAATGCACTCCTTTAGACTTTAAACACAATTTGTTCATCTTTAAAAGTAATACATAAGATTACCTGAGTGGCCTTTACATCTGATAAACCTGGAGGAAATCTAAAATAAATTTAGGAGCCAGACCATGCAAGAGTTTAAAAATATTCATAAAACTTTGTATTACACTGAAATGAACTGGGAGTCAATGAAGAGAGGCTAGCACTGGGAAACACTGACCTGCTTCAAAGTTACAATATTCCAACCATGACAATATAAAAGTATGTATAACTTGCTTCAGGTCATTACAGGACAAAAAGATGTGATGCAAACCATGCAAAAGTATAATTTGGTCCCCATAATCTGAATCTCTCACTCTGGAGGGTAAACCATTTGAAGGAATTGGGACAGGGGTGTTCATTCTCTGTCCTGGAGGGCAACTGTCCTGTAGAGTTTACCTCTAACCTGCCTCAACATACTTATCTGGAAGTTTTAGTACAGTATACATAGTTTAGGGGTGTCCAGACATGTTCCTGAAGGGCATTATCCTGAGATATCCAAACTTGTTCTTTGGGGGTACCTGTACTGCAGAGCTCCTGTTGTAATGAAGCACACTTTAATCAGCTAATCAGACTTCAGAGTCTTTAGCAACCTCTAGTGAAGTGTTGTGGAACTGGATGGAGTTAAATTATGAAGGACAGTAAACCTCCAGGAACTGGATTGGACATTCATAATCTAGTAAGACCTTGATTAGTGGTTTAATTTGTGTTGAAATAGGGTAGGAGCCAAAATATGGAGCACAGCGGTCCTCCAGGAAAATAATTGACAGCACTGGATTGGGGTGTAAGGATGAACTCTTCTGAATACAGCACAGCCAAAGTCTTTAGTCTACATGAAATGGATAATTGCAATAGTTTTTTTTTCTTTTTACTGTGACATGTATTCTAGTTAAACACCTTCTTGAAAAATTTAATTGGAGGGCAGGAATTGATTTTGTCCATCGGGGCCTTATTTTGCTATGAAACTCTTCGTTAGAGGCAGAGAAGAGATTTGTATCCAAAAAGGCTTGAGCCATAATCATTTTATTTTTACTTTAATTTAATTTTATTTTATTTTTAATGGTGCTCCATTTAGGGGCATTGTAAATGGGGGGAAAAGGAGGACAATGTGCATAGATGGTTTGAAAGGGCCCACAGTGAAATCTTTGGGAGTGGGGGGGATATGTTTGGGGCTTTTTCCCCTCACTTCGTCAATTGGTGAAGTTATTTTCCTCGTGACTGTTGCCACTGGCTTGCCCGGATCGGGACTTGTGGATTTACTCTTCAGTGTTTGAACTTTCAGCAGTGAAACTTAAACCACACTGAACTGAACTGAACTTCTACTCTGGAATCTGGACTTTGCTAGAACATGTTAAGCTGCTTTGACACAATCTACGTTGTGAAAAGCGCTATATAAATAAACTTGAATTGAATTGAATTGAATTGAGTAAGCACCCTCATTCAGTGCCTATGCTTTATGCTTTTATGCCTAAAGTTATGAGTGACAAAAATGTCTTTGTTTTAAAAAAGCCCATTTGCACACAAAATGACCACCAACCACAACTTTTTTCTTTAGCTCAACTGTGACAAAATCAAATACTGTCACTTTGGATGGAAGGATTTCATAGGCAGCAAAGGAAACATCTAGAAAAATCAATGAAAATGAATATATCTCAGTACACAGGATGTAACATGACATGCCTTGTTGCCTTCCTTCGCAGGCAGCATTCTTCAGCTTCCAGATGCAGCTGAAATGATGTGGCAAGAGGGATTCTAAGTTATTTTGATCAAAGATTACACAAATTTGAAAAAATACACTCCAATATCCCTTAAAAAAGTGTCAATCCTGATCTCACAGAGCCTTTAATGTCAGAACCCTAATCCCACAGACAGCCATCCATTCCCTCGAGAAAGGTGCGCATGCCATCATAAGCGAATTTGATTGACAAGTGTACTTGAAGGCCAAGGTTAATGGTGTTGACATAGAAACCATTCAGCGGGTTAAGGGCTCGAATGAGAGTTCTGAAGATCATGCTCTCTTTGTCAAATTAAACTCTTTGCATTTGGTCTCCGTTGAGCATGTGGAGCAGAGCTGTCGGCGTCCTTTGGGTTGTGGTGAAGTTATCCACTGACTCCAGCCATCCAGAGGATGCGCCGCAAGGGATTTTAAAGTCACATTTGGCTCACAGCACCCACGGAGCCCCAGTTGGACGGACTCTTTACCCTAGAGGTAGGTTCACGGGGCATACTGGAGTCCGCAGTTGCTTGGAGCGCTGGGTGACACATAACCTTGCCCTGTCACCACCCTCACCAGTGTGTCAGCTGATATTAGACTGATTGACGTTGACCCGCCACTCAGGCTCTGAGGGTTTAGCGGCGCTGTATAACCTCGCCCTGACTGTTCACCAGGGTGAGGACATTGGAAGCAGGGCATCCTCAGCTGCGTCCTACTCCCAAACAAGGGCGAGCGCTTCTGTCGTGTTATAAGAATTACGAATGCCCACTTTGATTTGTAGATTTTTCGGGCATGCACATTACCATATCACATGAGCGCCGCAGAATTTTGTGTGCTGTCTGCTGATTTTATTTTATTCCTTTTTTTAAAAGTTTGCTTTGTTTACGTGATTTTTTTTTCTTCACTACTGATGAAGTCAAATGCGAGTTGACATTCCGTCTGATTCAGAGGATTTGGAGTTGTTTAGTCTGGCGTCTTTTGTAATGCCTCACTCTTCAGGTTTCCTTCTTTGTCTGCTGTTCTACTTTTTTTTTGTAACTTGTATATTCTTTTGACAAGCCCTTACTGTATAGAAGAATAATGTTAGTTTATCTAGAAGAATCTACATATGCACCAAAGTACTACTAATGCTCATTTGTCACCAAAAGGCATACAGTAGTGTATCAATAAAAAAACAATTTGCTCCAAAAACATTTACTATCATTACTGTACTTCAGTACTGTACTTCTATTTTAGCTAGAATGCATTGCATTGAACAAAAGCAACACTAAAGACATTAATAATGGTTTAGAATATTTTATTTCAATTATTATTTCAATATATATGTTTTATCTTTTTTATTCCCTGAACTAAATTGTAGTGTGTAGTGTGTTCATCAAACAACCCAATTGGTTGACTTCAGAAAACCTGAAAATAAGGCTTGTTTTCCTTGTTTTGCATTCTTATTTTATTAAAATTTGTTATTTTATTTTGTTTCAAATGGGTCTCAGCTTTAAAAACAAGTGGGCTGACTTGGTAGCGGAAGGCAGAGGTGAATTAAACATGGATGACAGCAGAGAGAGGAAAAATGTCATTCCCAATGATATCTAAGTCTGTCTGCCATTAAAATGTGCAATGACCCGCACTGCATACAAAAATGATATCATGAACATTAACTTCCCAAGTTAATGTCGTGTGCTATGCTGTGCCAGTGCACTAAGAGCATGCTTTTAATATGCTACATGCCCTCACTTCCTCTTTCCCCTTTCCTGTGGGGATTTCTTTTGCTTTTACAGCACACTGCCAAAGTGTTTCTTTAGATTGCAAAGTTCATGGCCTGAAGTAAATGCTCTATTTAAAATAGTGATTCTCGATAGGTTTAAAGCTGTGACACGACACTGATATCGCTTGCAGTAAAGGTACACTGGCAGGCAGTGTTAAGAAGTACATCCAATGTAAAATAATTAAATAATTGGGTTAAATAATTGTGTTTTATTGCATCAAAATATATGTTATGAGCAGAGTATAATATACATGCACTATAACTTGATTATATGTTATTAGATGTCATAAGATTACAGTCATACTTAATTAAAATAGAGCCTGGAGCTTAATGTCACAGCAGTAAAATATCTTATCTCAATTCATTATGTAAATTATGTAAAAGCAAATGTAAAGGGAATCTAGACCTATCATAACAGCACACACACACACACACACACACACACACACACACACACACTTATAATATTGCATGCGTTATGCTGCTTTTTTACTGTTTTCACCTGATATTAATATGCAGTGCTGGGTTTGGAAATTCAAGTCCATTACTGTTACATTTACATAATGAAAATAGTAACAAAATCTAGATACTTTAGGTAATGTATTGTGACCATTTGTTTACCTGAATGTTTAGTGAATGCCGCTAGACAATAAACCCATATTATTTCACGATGAATTTCATGTCATCAACCGTTATCTGATTATGAGTATTTTATATTCTAATCTATTTACATGTACTTATTTTTTTGTAATCCGATTACTAGATCACATGTAATCAGTTAGTACCCAGCACTGTTAACATGCTTTCAAATGTGTGTCTCTTGACCACATATGTTTTGATTTCATTAATGTTCTTCTCTATTATTTTGTCTCAATCTACATCACTTTTGAAAAAACACTCACTCATGAGGACTATCTAATGAATGAATGGAACAAATGGTTCAAAATGGAGCCTTATTTTAATAAAAAAAAATTATAATACTAATTTATTTTATGATTTATTTGTAGTATTTTTAATATAACAGTTTTATACACTGTATATCATATCACTTAAATGCTGTCTTGGGGAGCATTAGAACCTTTTAAAGTAACTCCAACTTTAAACTTCTGAAAGGTAGTGTACTTTCTGCTTATTTCACCTTTGATAGACACTTTGTTGCCCTGTTTAACTTCATTACTGCATCATGTGTCAAATATACGTGTAAGGGCATTAGATGCATTCAGTAGCAAAGTTTGAATTTTATATTGGGTTTATGAATAAGAAATGCAAACTCCTAAGAGCCGAGTAATGTGCTCAATTTCAACCCTCCATGTTTGTTAAGGTGATTAATAATGAAACATAGGGAATTATGCATGACGAGGTGACTTCTCTCCTTCGTTCTGAATGCACTAATTCACACAGAGTTCAGCTGAACTCTCAGCAGTTTAAAGGCTGCTTGTAACGTACTATCGCAAGAGAAAAAAATCGACAACGAAAGATGCGAAAGAGAGAACTATTGAACCTGTAATGGTTTGTACCCTCAGTAAGAGTTCAAAGCTGAGGCATGGGCATCACTGGCTTCCTTCTTCATCTGACAGGATGTGAGTTTGCTCTGACCTGGGAATTTTAATAATGTATACCAATCACACAGTGAAGGCTCCCTCCTCAGTTTAACCACCACATAACCTCAGCACTTCTAACTGTACATTATAGTTCAGACCAAAGAAAAACATATACTGTAAAATATTAATCTCGTCTCTAGCGGGGTCCTTATTCGGTCACTGCTGTACTACAACATAAGCCAACAGCCTTTTGGGCTGTTTGTCAATATGTGCACTGCTAACAATACAGCTTGTAGAATGTACATTTATACTCTCTTTAATTCCTGTTGGGCTGTAGCCTTAAAGGGGTCATCAACTGAGAAATCAGAATTCCCTTGTTCTTTTGACAAATCTTCTTAGAACTTTCTCATTAGTCTAAGTTTATACAGTTTATAATGAAGCCAATCTCACAAAGTGACAGGTTGTTGAATGTGCCTGTTTATTATGTAATAGTGTGACTAAACTCCACAGAAAAAAGATTAACACCTGCTTCTACATCAATGTCTGTTTAGCTCTGCCCACTGAATCAAACAAGTAGGTAAATAGTGAGAGAAGCAAACACATGTCTCTGAAGAAACTAAATGATAAATATGCTCTGAAGATAGCAAGATTTTATGTAGTGCCAATCTGTGGAAAAAAGATTTGCATTGCTTTTGTTTATGAGTGGAGCAACTGTGTCAATAAGAACTTGGTTGTTGGTAAATTTTATTTTACAGCAGATTGTTTCACAAACAAGGCATGATTCGACATTAGATACCAGTGGGTGTTTATTTATTACTAGAATCCACCACACATATTCAAACTGTGGGTTTTGATAAGGGGGCCAAAACAGGACAGAAAATATATTACTTCTGAATTATGATGTTTTTAATTTGATAACTTTGATGACATTTTAAATTGATAAAATCTTGATAACATTATAAGTGCACATCAGAGAACGAAACGGTTACTACGTAACCCTCGTTCCCCGAGGGGGGGAACGGAAATGCTATGTGGAAACTTCCACTATGGGGATTTCGTCAGAAGCCAATCATCTGAAAGAGTAATAAAATGGGCCAATGAATGCCAATGAGTTGGCGTCGTCAGCGTACACAGCTGGCAGCAATTACAATCATCTTTTGTATAAAGATGCCTGCCATGCATCGCAAAGACACCTTTTCTAGCTGAAGAGCTGAACTACAGCAGTCAGCTAAGGTAAAACCACTGTGGCGAAGAAAAATAGCATTTCCTCAATGCTATGTGGAAACTTCCACTATGGGGAAATGTATGAAAAACACCACAGTGATTGAACCTTACCACGTCACTGGTGAGAGGTTTGCCAGGCTCTCAGCATGAGCACACCATCATCACCAGAGACGCAGCCCTCCAACGTGCCCCCTGGCCCTTACTTACCTGTGAAGCTCTTAAAGGCTTATTTAGATTTTTTAGGGAGTCATAAAAAATACACCTAGTTAAGTTCTAGGAATTTTAAAATATGTCAGTACGTTGGGAAAGCATGCAGTGCTGCGGAGGCCACCTGCTGCCCAATAGGGAGACCTGGTGGCATGAAAACATATGAACTAATCCTGAGAAGGGGGAGTACACCAAGTGGGCATGCCAACAACATAATTGGCCAGGTACCTGACTTCTACGCTGAGTCAGATGCTGTTCGCCAAATGGGAAACTCAACTGGACAGAGTGAAAAAAAAGTGCACGTATCTCTGTGTTGGAGAGAAAGGCAAAGCAAGCGTGTTTCAACACCGTACCGAATTTCCTCATTCACTGCCGTTATCCAGCACACGTGAGGAAAATCAGCTATACTCAAAGATTATAGACTCTTACGAATGTATTAGGTGTCGCCCATGCCGCAGCTCTACAGATGTCTTTTAGAGAGGCGCCGTGTGCTTACGCCCAAGAAGAGGCGATACTCTAAGAAAAGGGGCTGGGTCTACTTCCTCCATGGGCAGCGCTTGCAGGTTCACTACGTAGTCTAAAAGAAGCGCTGTAGGAACCCCGGGCACCTAGGTGGGCCGGGGTGTCAGGAAAACATGAGAGTGGGCCGGCCCGATTGCTAGCACACTTCGCTGACCGAAAATGCATCCATATACCCGACCCTCTTGACTGATGCCAACGCAACCAGCAGAGCTGTCTACCTGGACAGAAATCTTAAAGATACTGAGTCAAGTGGATCGAGCAGACCTCTCCTAAGAGAGATCTCCAAGTGGGTATGAGAGGGGCACAGAATGTAATTAATTATCCATCGTCTCGCGCCTCTGGGAACTGGTGACGAGGCGATGCTTTCCCAGTGCGCGAGTCTTTCCCCGAGTCTTTAAAGCGGGGATAATTGTAACGCCAACCCTTGTAGAGGGTGTTCTAGCCTGAGTAACGGTGTTAACCACCAACCTGTAAGTCCTCCGCACTCCATCTATGGGGTACCAGATGGTGCCTGTCCCAGAGAAGGAGGTGCTTCTTCAAGGATATATGCCATGGAGGGGCCGTCAAGAGGAGAGAGCTGAAATACAGGTCTGGTTCTACTGCACCTCGTCCTCCCTGACTTTACACAGTATCTGTGCTAGTAGGCTCACTGGAGAAATGGAGCCGGAGGTGGAGTCTCCATTCTCCCGGCGTGAACTGCTGTGAGGGCGCAGCGACTGCACGTTTGAGCTAGCCGGGGAAAGAATGGCATGCATCGATTTTCACGTATGACTTCAGAGGAACAGACGGGGAGCGAGCTGAGACATGCACCCAGTGCGTGCCTGCGTGCCATGCGCATCTGGGGACCCGATCGTGAAGCCTATGCTGAAGCGGTCTCATATGGTCTCACCCGAGTGGCGTGACAGCAGCTGCGAATGCCATATGCCCCAGGAACCCTTTGAAATAATATCAGTGGGGTCAGAGTTTTCCTGTCAAACTCTCTCAGACAGGTCAGCATCAGAACCGAACCGAAGGAGCATTAGGGCATGCTCCATGAGCTTGGTGAAAACCCACAGAGACAGGGAGAGGAGGACTTTGTACTACCATGCTCGATCCTTGCACACAAACCGCAAAACTGCCGGTGGCATGGAAAATTGGAGACATGAACATACGTGTCCTTCAGGTTTATCGCTGCAGACCAATCCTGAGGAAGAACTTACCAGGGGATGTGCTTCTGCATAAGCATTCTGAGCGGCTGGTTGTAAGGCAGCGGGTCAAAATGCGTAGAACTAGGATTGGTCATAACCCACAGCTTTTTTTTAAGGTACGATGAAGTACAGACTAATAAGCCCATACCTCATCTCGGCTGGAGGGACCGGCTCGATTGCTTTTAAAAAAAATTATAATAAAAATGCCCTTCCCTGTTGACTATGGCTGATCCTCATCAAGAGCGCTCGTCTGTGGCTTCAAAATTTGCTATGCTGCCCTGTCGGTTCCACCGGTTAAGCGGCAGCATCAACAGGGAGCGTGTTTGGGCCGTCACATCCAGAGAAAGAAGAAATTGCTCTTATAAATTATTGGTAGCCATACGGCCATGTAGTTAATGATATGGGTGTCCATGGCCCTCCACTGGGTAAAGAGCACACCTCCTTTTCTCTGAGTGGCCCGTCTCTGGGGCGCTTTGCGGTCCGTACCGGATTAGCAGTGCCCTGAGGCAGGGAGTGGTGATCGTCTGTGGGGTGGTTGACGCTGCCGCTTAACTGATGGAACGGACAGGGCAGCATAGCAAATTTTGAAGCCACAGACAAGCGCTTTTGGCGAGGATCAGCCATAGTCGACAGGGAAGGGCATTTTTTTATTATAATGTTTTTAAAAAGCCAGCCGATCGCACTTGACTGCTCTTTCACTGTGGTGAATTCCTGGGTGAATTCCTCCTCAGTATCGCCAGACAAGCCAGCCTGGGATATGGGTGTGTTAAGAAATCGAACTTTGTCAATGTCACACGTATCTGCCAGGTCTTAGCCAAAGGTGGCGTTCCTGGACCACCTGGACCACTGGTCATCGTCCTTCCCAGGGCACTCGCAGCCGACCTGGTGTTTTCAGAGCAAAGTCGGTTGCAGTGCATAAATTAAGCCTGGGTCGGAACCTTCCTCATGCCGCTGGGCCAACGCCTGCGCCAGCCATAGCAAAATGGAATCAGCCTGGCCCGCAGCTGTGTAGGCTCTGGCCCCGAGAGGCACAAATAACCTACATGCTTTGGTCAGGAGCCGAGGCTAACCATGCCAGGAAGGGGGACCACACGGGCAAGATTGACCCGTGAACTTACTGTGCACCTCCGGGAAGAAGGGGACGGGAGGCTTAGAGGGTTTCCCCTTCTTATCCTCCACGTCACACCCCTAATTGGTCCGGCAGCGGAGCTGGGGGATAAGCCGTCTCCAGCCTCGCTGCCGAAGCAGCTCAGTTTAGCATGGCCATCATCTCAAATTCCATATCCAGAGCCTTGCTTACCACCCCTGAGGGAGGAAGCAGGTTTGAATTGTCATTGAAAAATGACAGCCCACCCTCCTGATGCAGCGATGGACATCTGGTCCTCTGTGTCATCAAGTGAGAGGGTGATCATCCCAGAGGATGGAGTGCTTCTCTCACTTCAAGCTTGGATGGAGTGTGCTGAGGAATGGGAGGTCCGCAAGCCCGAGGCTGGCGGATAGACCCCCTCTGTAACCCTCAGATCTGCCCGAGTGCGAACCGCTACTTGCGGGAGACAACAGGGGTGGTTCGCCCTATGGCAAGAGCGAGCCACGATCTTAGCTGCACAACAGACATGCCATTGAGTGATGGCATGCGCTGCCCGCGAGCACCGCATTAACATGCTGAACCCCCAGACATGCAACACAGTCCACGTGCCGAACCATCAGGGGACAGGAAACCATGGCATCCAGAAACGCACAGTCGGGAAAAAAAAAGACACGCTGCAAGACCTTGTTGCTCTTTCAGGAAACTTGCTCCTTATACATACCGCTCTAGAAGGACCGGACCCAGAGAACACCCAGGGAAGGGAGAATAGCCCAGTTTGACCATCTGCCACTGCGTGTCACACACTCTAGAACCGGGAGAAGCAGCCTGTTCAAACACCGGCATCTTTCTCTTTCTCTTACTTTCTCGAAGGAGGTTTGAAGGAACCCGAAGACTCTCTCAGTAGCGTGAGGCTCTGAAAGCGAAAAGATGTCTTTGCAATTCACAGCGGGCATCTTTATACAACAGATGAATTAATTTAATTGCTGCCAGCTGTGCACGCTGACGCCGCCAACTTATTGGCATTCATTGGGCCGTTTTATTACTCTTTCAGATGATTGGCTTCTGACGAAATCCCCATAGTGAAAGTTTCCACATAGCAATGAAGTTCCCCTCCCGCTGGGGAAAGACAGTTCATGAACTTTAAAATACAAGGAAACTGTGTGGTATAAAAATTCACTTCTAAGTAATGTTGTGTATTGACATATCCATAAGATAAAAGCTTCCCATTTGCCTTTATTGAAGGCTTTTTGTTTTGTTGTTGCGGTTTTTATCCCACGTCTAATTTGTTCACACAGAAATAATCAGCTTAAAAATAAACCCTGCACTTGTGGCATTATTCTTCATGTTTAGCCAGCATAAAGCTGGCAAAATTTTGTGCTTAATTTTGACCACCTCTCCTCCTTCCCTAAATAAACCTCAAGCCTCAACATCTGTTGCTCCATTTTTAGCATAGTCTCAATTGAAAGTGCAGGTAATGGATAGAAGACCTTTCACACTGTTCATGAAAAGATGAAAAACTGGTCAGGGATGTGGGGGAAGGGATATAAGATAAAAAGAGAGAGAAAGAGAAAGAGAGAGAGAGAGAGAGAGAGAGAGAGAGAGAGAGAGAGAGAGAGAAACAGAAAGTGCCCAGAGCCCTGGATTGTCAGAATCGGTTGAAACAAGGAAAACTCTTGCATGAAGACATTTGGCACGGGTGCCCTTTGAATGAACCATCGGAAAATGGGAGGGAGCGATGAAATGAGAGGATGTTGCTTCAAAACAGATGATTGCAACCCTTGTAATCTACTAGGAAACATCTTTAATTCTCACATTAGTACTGCTGTTTGCACCATACGCCAAGGTAAATCTCATGATTCTTTGAATTCCGTGGATTGGAAAAACAATGAACAAATGTACAAGAAGTCAACTAATCTCAACTACAGTACCTCTGTACATGGTGTATTCATGGAAACTCATCATCAGTACTCATCATTTCTACATAATTGCGCTGTATGCACTACAGTGCTGGAACGTATCTAGTTTGATTCTTAAAAAAGATCAACAGCATGATCTTAATGGTATACATTTATATTTATGCTTTAAAACATAAAAAAGATGTACTGACACTGTTAGGTGTGCAGGCAAGCAGGGCAAGTGGGGGGGGGCTGTGGGGGGCTGTGGGGGGCTGGTGGAGCAGGAAATCACTTCAGTGGAGTTAAGGACCACCACTGTGGAGCAAATGACACCTTCAGTGGAGCTGAGGACCACTGTAGTGGAGCAGGCTCTGGGACAGGCAGGCATAGAGTGAGCCTCTGGGACAGGCCCTAGAACAATCTCAAGTGTGGAGTCAGGCTCTGGTGTTTAGTCAGGCTTTGAAATGTGTCACAAACCAAAGAGAATGGGCAGAGCAGCTGACAATGAGAAGCCTGCTAGATACAGGGAGCTTGAGAGTGAGGGCTCAGCTGTGCTTTATTGTGAGGGATCAGTGGGGCTTGAGAACAAGACGAGGGCTCAGCAGTTATTTAGAATGAAGAATATTAGCCATGATGGGACAAGACTCAGGACTGATGCCAATTTTAGGAAGTGGCACTGGTCTGGCGGCCATCTTGGGCATTGATGCTGGGCAGGAATACAGGTGATAATCACAGTCTTGTTGTTGTCAGTATTCCTGGCTGAAGTCCAGTTGGATTATTGTTATAACATTACAGTTTTTTAGTGCAGTCAGCATTTGCCATTCTGAATGTTCACTGGATATAAGTGATCTCTTCCTTAAAAGTTTTAAAAGTATATTTTTTGCTAATATAATATAATATAATATAATACAATATAATATAATAAAATATAATATAAATAAGGGCAACACGGTGGCTCAGTGGTTAGCACTGTCGACTCACAGCAAGATTGTCGCTGGTTCGAGTCCCGACTGTGTCAGTTGGCATTTCTGTGTGGAGTTTTGCATGTTCTCTTCGTGTTCGCATGAGTTTTCTCCGGGGGCTCCGGTTTCCACCACAGTCCAAAGACTGGTCGTAGTGTATGTGTGTGAATGAGTGTGTATGGATGTTTCCCAGTACTGGGTTGCAGCTGGAAAGGCATCCGCTGAAGGTTAATTGCGACCAAAAATATCTACCAGTTGTGCTATTTGACCCGTATGGACCTTCCAAAATGATAAGAGAAAGAGGCAAAATACACCGGCCTACCTAGAAGCAGTTTCATAATAAACTCCTGAAGTAAGTGAGGATGACATATGTAGCCTTCTGTTCTCTTATACTCAAACACTGTGCGTGTGTGTGTGTGTGTGTGTGTGTGTGTGTGTGTGTGTGTGTGCGTGTGCGTGTGTGTGCGTGTGCGTGTGTGTGTGTGTGTTGCAGATGCAGAAGTAGGGCTGCTATTAGCAGCATTACCTTCTTCAGAGACGACAGGTGTTGGCAGTACCATATTCCTGGCACCTTGCTGCATGTGACATCTCCATCGCCTCAAGTTAAAAAGCCATAACACATTCCTAAATGACTGAGGCCTCGTTATAGAAGCACCTAGCTGAGAGCAGAGGAAGAAGAATTGTGGTAGCACAGAGATTGGTAACTTTTAGAAAGTGTTTTTAGCACAAGTATGAGTGTTGTTGTGCATGACGGATAAATGGATAAAACATGTGATAAGTGACTTATTGAACAACAATAATATATTATTAGACATTAGTAGCAATTAAAGAATTCACAATTTTATTTACAAATCTGAAGAATTGGCTTAGGCAATTTTGAATGACCAAAACAACATTTTAGATGTTGTACAATGTACAGTTGTACACAATATATCAACCCTGGCTCAATGTAATATGTGACTCTGCCTGTTTTCTTAAAGTTGCAAAAATGTACTACAATTTCTTGCCAAAATAAACACTACAAGGCAATAAAAATACCAAATAACTTTGGCTAGTTTTCTCATAAATTGTGATTACAGGTCATATTAACAATGCGTATATGTAGTGGTATTTTGCACAATATATTATAAAGACACCAAAACACTTAAAAAATAAGCATGTTTTGTAAAATATATATACAAATATATAAAAATATATATAATAATATTAATTATAATCATCATCATTTGCATCCATGGCGGTACGGTGGCTCAGTGGTTAGCGATATCACCTCACAGCAAGAAGGTTGCTGGTTTGAGCCTTGGCTGGGTCAGTTGGCATTTCTGTGTGGAGTTTGCATGTTCTCCTCGTGCTCACGTGGGTTTCCTCCGGGTGCTCCAGTTTCCCCCACAATTCCAAAGACATGCTATATTTGAATTGGGTAAGCTAAATTGTTCGTAGTGTATGTGTGTGAATGAGAGTCTGTGGGTGTTTCCCAGTGATGTGTTGCAGCTGGAAGGGCATCCGCTGTGTAAAACATATGCTGGATAAGTTGACGGTTCATTCCACTGTGGTGACCCCAGATTAATAAAAGGACTAAGCCGAAAAGAAAATGAATGAATGAATCTTTTCCATATGGGTTACTTTTTGGACATAGTCAGTTTGCACATAGCTCACACAAAACACCACTGTACTAGTGGCCTTAGGTTAAGGGCGTACTCTCACTAGGTACAGTTGTCGTAAACCATGCCGAAGTACAGTTGTCCACCCTCCCCCTCCCCCTCTCCCCCGATGGCCTGCACTCATACTGCATCTTTACCTACCGAACCTTAGCACGCTTACGTCATCGATGATGTGACTGTTCAGTTTAACAGGAAGAGAAGCTCTCTTGCTTAGCACAGTGGAGATTTCTTTAGTTTTATCGTTTTAGTCATTTGGGATGCAGTGTTCCGCAGTCAAGTATTTTGCCGAACAAATCCATAATTTTGATGCTCATAAATGATCATAAAAGTCCTCATGCTGCACGTATTAGTAGGTTTGCTGAAGGTGCAGCGTGGGTTTCTGTCTTTAATAAACTATGACAGTTTGTGTTCATTGAAAAGTAAGAATGATTAATAAATCCATTTGAAACAATCCCTTAAAAGTGAAGTCGCGTCTTCAGTTTCGGGCTCAGGCATGCTTTGCACTCACACTACAAGTGTACTGCACCAAAGCCTTACCAAACCGCGCTCTGGCACACCTCTTCTAGCCGGGCCAGGGCCGGCCAACTGAACTGGGCCTGATTCGAAAGACTCACACTTCTCAAACGAACCGGGAAATGCACCTGGGCACTGTTCTGATAGCATAGTGTGAGTGCACCCTGTGGCAGACCTGCAGACCTGGAAACCGGAGCACCCAAAGGAAACCCACACAAACACGGGGAGAACATGCAAACTCTACACAGAATGTCAACTCACCCAACCGGGACTCGAACCAGCAACCTTCTTGCTGTGAAGCAACAGTGCTAACCACTGTGCCACCGTGTTGCCCTGCCACTTTTTTATTAATAGGAAAAAAGGAAGTAAGTACTAATGACTGAGTTATTACATTATTCACTGAAAGTTTGTTGGAATTACCAATTAATTCAGGAAAGAAACAAGAGAGTCTTCATTTTTGGCGATTGACGTCATGCATTTTTGAAAAATTACCGGACATGCTGTAATTTACATAGATTTATTACAATTGCTAAAGTTTTTTTTTCTTTTTCAGTATTAATGTGTTTGTTTAAACAGTTGTATAAACATTTCACATTTGTAGTCCTCTTGCTCCTGTAATTTAGGCTGAATAGCATTATGTTTATTGCTTTCATATTGGATTTTGCTGTTTTGTGTGTTATGTATTTTTCTTTTTTTCAGACACTGTTCTCAAAGTCTAACGGAATGTGTTTCATGCAACTGTTTTAGGCTGGCTGAAATAAAAGAAAAGAAAAGAAAAAAGCTAAAAGAAAAGAAAGTTAGGTAAGTAAGGAAACAGATTGTTTCATACTTTTTTTGCAATCCTGTGAATTGAAGATGCTTTGAAAAAATAAATAAAGAAATAAATAAATAAAGCAAATTTCTTCAGCAAAGGAGACTGGAGAAGAACGTTCACTTTTAAGGTTAATTGGAGCCAAAAGTGTCACATCAATCTAGCAGTTTACCAGAGGAAATTGGCCTGGCCTTTTGTTGAGAAATGGCGGAGATCACCACATGGGGTTTTTCTATAGACACTGGGTTGTTAAATTTGTAATGGGCTTACTGTGTTGCTGACCTGGTCCGCTCTGATATATAACTCTCTGTGGTGTAGGCAGGACCCAGCCACCTTCACAACTTGTATTAAATTCATATTTTAGGCCTCCTGGGGTGCGATAACAACTCTCCTGTACGAAGTTGCTTGCCTTACTGTTTGTTTACATGAAGATTTGAACACAGAGGAGCATGTTTCCAGGTCAAAACCGAAGTCTCTGAACCAGCCGGGTTTTGGATGGTGGCCCATCAAAGTGGTCGGTGGTCTTTATTGCTTCCTTGTTTGGATTTATTGCATCAACTTGTTTTGGCTAATGTGATTGCTTTCCCCAGTGTGTACATTCATTTCAGGGTGATGTCCTTTGACATTATAGGATGGAAAATAAATGCAACTTGGCTGTAATTCAAGGCCTGCAAATAAGGGAGAGTCAATCTTTATCCCCACAGATAATTGTCCAGAATAATGATAATAAAAAGGATTACTCCTGGTCTAAAGAAGGCATCACGCTGGGCTAAGGTCTAATTGGCGAGTTCCTTTACAAAGTTGATCAAGTCCTGGGGCTGGAAGTTAGTGAACTGGTCAATTAATCTTTCTTCTCCCTTAATGAGGTGAGGGATTTCCTGTGGCTGGAGCCCAGCACAAAGACAGACATAGTGCCCAAAGGATATGGCGTCGTGGTACCATGTGAGCCCCCCAATTAAAAACGAACACCCCCAAACCTACCCTCCTCTCCAGGTGGTAAATTGGTCTGACCCAGACTCAAAGAGAGTGATCTTAACTATGACTTCAAATCAACTTTACAGGAGGGAAAGGGGATATTTCCTCCATGAAATAGGATTGGCATGGTCTGAAGCTTGCTCCCGCAAGGCCCAATCATTTCTTTTGCTAAATAAAAAGAAACTTGTTGAATCCCTCCTGCTGAGTGCCAAAGAGTTAGGAAACATCGTGTTGCGGAATGACTTAGGATTTATGGGCAGTGGATGAATGTCAGGATGGAATAGGCAGGATGAAAAGGAGAATAAATGTGCTTGACGTGGTTGGTTGGGTCATATAAAATCCGTGCTTATCAGAGGTCACTCCATCAGAAAGGGATCAAAGGGCAATGGGAGATTACAAAAACAATAACGTATGCAACAATCTCATCAAAGAAATGTGTATCGGAAATCCCCCCAGGACTGCATTTTCCTGCTCATTTGCTACTTTAAAAAGATAGTTCAGTCAAAAAAACTAATTCTGTCATTATTTGCCCACTCTAATCTTTTTGTAAGAGATAGAAGAAGAAATGTTTTTACTAGATTATTGTCATATAGACAGACCCTCTGTGTCTTCATTCATTCATTCATTTTCCTTCGGCTTAGTCCCTTTATTAATCAGGGATCGCCACAGCGGAATGAACCGCTATGTTTTACATAGCGGATGCCCTTCCAGCTGCAAGCCAGTACCATGCAAGCCAGTACCTGTACATCCATACACACTCATTCACACACATACACTACGACCAATTTAGTTTATTCAATTCAGCTATACCGCATGTCGGGCCTCACAGTGGCGCAGTGGGTAGCACGTTCGCCTCACAGCAAGAAGGTCGCTGGTTCGAGCCTCGGCTGGGTCAGTTGGCGTTTCTGTGTGGAGTTTGCATGTTCTCCCCGTGTTGGCGTGGGTTTCCTCCGGGTGCTCCGGTTTCCCCCACAAGTCCAAAGACATGCGGTATAGGTGAATTGGGTAGACTAAATTGTCCGTAGTGTATGAGTGTGAATGGGTGTGTATGGATGGTTCCCAGAGATGGGTTGCAGCTGGAAGGGCATCCGCTGCGTAAAACATATGCTGGATAAGTTGGCGGTTCATTCCGCTATGGCGACCCCAGACTAATAAAGGGACTAAGCCGAAATGAAAATGAATGAATGAATGTCTTTGGACTGTGGGGGAAACCGGAGCACCCAGAGGAAACCCACGCCAACATGGGGAGAACATGCCAACTCCACACAGAAACGGCAACTGACTCAGCCGGGACTCGAACCAAAGACCTTCTTGCTGTGAGGCGACAGTGCTAACCACTGAGCCACTGTCACCATTCCTCTGCGTCTTGTACCATTTTTTTTTTTTTTACGTTTTTGCTTTTGCATTTTTGCGGGGGGTTTAGATTAAAATATTTTCAGTACTTTTTTAGCATTATTATTGTTATTATTATTATTGTTATTATTATTATTGTTATTATTATTGTTGTTGTTATTATTATTATTATTATTATTATTATTATTATTATTATTATTATTATTATTATTATTATTACTATAATAATAAAAATAATTAGGGGCCAAGCATCGAAGGTGCGTAGGCACCTATTGTATCCGTTCCTATTATTATTCTTCCAGCTTCCTCTTCTTCCTCTTCTTCTTCTCCCACTCTGGGAGACTATGGCAGCCCAATGAACCGTTTGCACAAACTTTGGCACACGGATAGAGGACAGTCTGATCTTCAACCACAACAAATTCTCTAACTCAAACTCTCTAGCGCCACCACTTGTCCAAAGTTTTACTTATGTTTATCATTATAACTTTTGAACCAAATGGGCTACAATCAAAATTCTTTTTTCCTCTGATTCCATGGCTCAATCCGATTCAAACTTATGACGTCATTTTTCGTCTTTAATTTTTTTTTGATATTTAGATTTTTTTGCAAAACCTATTTAAAAGAACTCGTCCTAGGCCGTTTGTCCGTTTTTCACCAAAATTTAATCACATGATCTACAGACCATGCTGACAAAATTATGGAATTCAAGTTGATTAGACGATCCGTTTTCAACTTGCGAACAAATTTAACGTCGATGTTGTGAAAATGGACTTGAGGCAATATCTCTGTAACGCATTGACGTATTCACACTAAACTTGGTGTGTGTTATGACAACCATGGTCTGAAATTACCTGCAGCGTTTCGGTGCACTGACCCCTAGTGGTCCGGAGATACAAAAGTGGCTTTTTTTTCTTATTATTTCTCAACCCTTGGTCCAAAATTCATAAAATTATCTTTACATCCGGCGGAGCATGCAGTCGAATGATGTCTGATTTTCCCAGGTCAGCCATTTTGACTGTTGCCCATTTTGATTTATGTCAAAAATTGCTATATTTTATGGACGCATAGGCAAATTGTTATGAAACTTGATATGTGTGTTCAGGACTGTGCCCTGAAGGTGCTCAAAAAGTTTCGTTGCAGCCCCACCTTTTGGTCAAACGTTATAATGATATTTCAAAAAATGCTAATAACTTTTGACAAATTTTGCCTATTGTTATGAAACTTATTTTGATACATTCCTTGGGTTGTCCTGAGAATATCAATAACAATTATGCCTTAATTAACTGAACTTCCTGTCCGCCATCTAGCCTTAAGTCAAAAACCTACTTTTTCAAATGCCTCCGACTTTGTTTAACTGATGTACACCAAATTTGACTCAGATCATCTTCAGACCATGCTGACAAAAAGTTATAGAATTTGTGTCGATAGGTGTAATGGTTTTTGTTTACTGAACTGACAAATGTGATGGCATGATGCCAACCTACTTGAGGCTTTATCTTTGTTATAGTTAAAGAAAATGACATCAACGCACCACCTATGGGTCAAGAGGTAAAAGACATTCATTAGCCATTATTAATTAAACGTACAAATTTGGTAATAACGTTTGACTGCATATGCTCATTTTAATTAAATTAGTCTCAAATTATTCCTTGGGTCATGCCGACAACACAGACACCAATTATGCCATAATCTGCCAAACTTCCTGTCCACCACTTAGATTTTGTTCAAACCATTCTTTTTTTTAACTCCTCCCAAACTTTATCAAATTTCACTCAGATCATCTTCAGACCAAGTAGACCAAAAGTTATGGAATTTATGTTGATATATAAAACTGTTGTCATTTAGCATATGCGCAAACTTGATGTAATGCTGCCAGATGAAATTACAGGCTGAATCACTGCAATGGTTTGTTGCAGCATTGAAACTGAGTATTGAAACCAAACTTCCTCCTAAATCGTTGGTCCAAACTTCAGACCATGTAAACCAAAAAGTCATGGAATTCATGTCGATAGATAAAACTGTTGTCATTTAGCATATGCCGATTTAACGTCCACAAGCCAGGACTCCTGTTGAGTGATTGAAGCATCCTCTGACGCAGCTGTGCTTATTCCAGCAGTTATGAATTACATGGCAACTTCACTGTCTTTTTTTATTACAAACATGCACTGATTTAAAAACGTTTTAAACTTGTAAACTCATTCTTGAGGTGCAGCTGATCACTGAGAGTTGGAACAGATCTTTTAATCCCAGTTTCTTTGCAAATCCTGTTTTGAGGACATGCGTATATGCATTACTACGGAGACATGTTAATACTCGCCTGTCAATCAATTCGGTGGGCGACGAAAACCACACTCCTACGTCACAATTCAGTGGGCCACAAAATGACTGGGGTTTGAATCCTATTTTAACGTCAGGAAATTTTTTTAAATAGTTATTGTGTTCATGTCACTTCAATATGACTCTGGACGCACTATACCTACACACAGTTCTGTCCAAACAGTTTCCAGATGTGGATTTTGCATCATAGGTGCCCTTTAAATGATAACATTATTGATATTTAACCAAGTAATGTCAAAACCTACAAAATTAGATGTAACGTTAGCACTCGACTGCAGAAATGTGGCTTCATATTGTTGTGGAAGTCAGAACATGGAAGACTGGGAAATACACCTCCCCCTTTCTAAGTGCATGAGGGTAATGAATGTGAAGGGAGAATTTAAATTGAAACTGCATTGAATATGGTAATTTTAACCAAGATTACCCTGAATTTATTTGAGCTATATTTAGCTACATTCCATGTTTTATGCTAATCTGCACTTTTCTAATCTGCAATTCTCTTTTTATTCCCTATAAGTCCAATTAATACCCATATTTCCCCATTAATTTCCATTAAAAGATTCCAGCTTTGAAAATTCCTGGAATTTGG
>CAIGQW010014484.1:9292232-9306252 GCA_903798125.1 Danio choprae | reverse complement strand
TGAAAGTAGTTTGAATGAAGTACAAAATACTACATATGCAATGTTGAAAATATCATGTAGCATTCACAACGCTTCTGTGGTATCGTGGGATAGTTATTTGGATTGCAAAAATTGATGTGTATTTGAGAATCTTGGGTATTTGTGCGTACGGTTGCATGAATGGTGAATAACATACTGTAGGCTACAGTAGGAATTGCATTTGGTTTGATACTTATTTTGTGGCTGTTAAAAAGTAATGTGTATTTTAGATATACTGTACTATATCTGCTATAGTGTCATGTGACTTATGCCAAGAGTGGTGTTTCTTCATTGCCATGCACAAACCCTTTCTATAGCCTCATGGGATAGTAAAGCATCCATCAAATGCACACTTCAGAAACACAGAGATGGTAATAGTACTTTTGCCTACTGTTTTACAAATACTGTGAATTCGGACTATACTTCTCAACTTCTCAAAATTGGATGGGCACTGAATTTGACATACTCACTAATAATATTGGCATATTGACATCGATGTGATTAATGATGCAAAGCTCTCTGCAAACATGCTGATTCTCATTTAAAGGCCTTTTTAAAACTGCCTGCATCACGTAGTAAACACGACCATGTTTTCCAGAGAATGAGGAAACCAAGGGGCTAGTAAACAAGAAAAAAAAAGTCATTGATGTTCATACGAGAAATAAGAGGATACATTCTGCATACATATATTTTTCAAAATAATATTTATTTCCTTTGTGATAAATGCAACCAAAAAGTGTAATGTTTCAGCACATCTTTAACAAAATGCATATCGAAGCATCCAGAAACCAATCACATAATGACCGTGGAAGACCAAGTGTGGTGGAAGACCAAGTGTGATGGAGTTACGTTGGTCCCTGTCCCATTCTCAGAATGGACCTGCCCTACTTACCTCTGAGGTAGCTGCAGTACAAAAGGGATTACATGTGTGCCACTATCAAGGATGAAGTCCTGGATACCTAATCAGGTACATTTATAGGTTTAAAGGCTACTGAACATGTAACACTTTTCATCACCATTACAAATATACATGCATGAGTAATTGTTAAGTGTAACACTGCAGAAGGCCTACCTGTAGCTCCTACAAGTGTCTTAGATAAGGAAAGGTATTTCCTCTCTTCTGAACAGCGGGAGTGCTTATGCATCCAGCTCACCTGAGCATATCCTTTCAGCAGAACCTTTATGGTTTTGACTGTGGTTTCTTCTGAGAGTTTGAGTAAAATATGTCCAGACACTACTTCACCAGAGCTGTAAGCACCTCTCTGCTCATTGTCAAGAATCAAATCCAGTGTTTTTTCTTCAGTAGGTGTCATCTTGGTTTCTGTTGAAGCAAAAAGAGTGTACTTCATTACGTAATAATTATTAGATTTTGGCAATGCTGCTAGACGTTTGCGCGCGCACTCACGTTTAACCGGTGAGGACACTGCATACTGTAGGTGTAACCTTTCTCTAACTCGCCTGTTTGTAAAAATAATAAATTTGGTGTAACATAAATTTAATCTAATATCTTTATGAAGGTAAAAATAAATACTAGAAACACGAATGAATCAAATTTTGGCGTATAAAAAAATACATAAATAAATAAATAAAAATCATGTGATCTTTGGAATTCTCGCTTTACTGCAGAGGCCCAACCACGCCTCTCGTAATGCAGGCCACGCCCAATGTTTTATTTGTACAGGATAATTGGCTGATTTGCATGTCTTTCAGGCCCTATCCCCGCCCATCTAAATGTTTATGTCTTTCGATTTGTCCGATTTTTAAATAAATAATTAAAATAAAAATACCTTCCCCAAACATTTGATTAAAGTATTACATTTATATTTTAAAAACATTAATTTAGAAAATACTGAATATTTAAATATGAACCACTTCTCAAGCAAATCCATGTCAAATCAGATTAGACTTGAGACACCGCCTACAGATTGTTTTGATTGGCCAGTTTCTGACTCTAGAGCCAATGAGCGATCATTAATTTTGAACCCCGACTGGCTCCTTACGTGTATGCAGATTGCAGAAACAGTTGTGAGGTCAAGAAAGTGCTTCTTACCTCTAGAAACTTCAATAGAGCTATCAAAAAGCTGATAAGAGGTTTGTTTTATGTTCCGTTTTGTTTAGGACACAGTGTTTTCATTTGTTGCGATTTCTTTCTTTGCGTAATGTAGGCTAATTGTACTCTCATGTCCACCACTTCCATCACAAACGTGATGTGTGCTAGTGTTTTTGGACAGTACGTAGGCCTACCACCACGTTTTTACATTAGGATGATCGTACGACTCTGGGAAAAAAACGTCAGTGTTATGATTCGTTCTCTGTATTTACCATTAATATTTTGACTAAAATGTAAAATTGTTTTTATATCTGTCTAACTGCGGATAGAAAATAACGTGTCGTTGTTAAAAAAATAAATAAACCATGTTTTCATTTTCAATGTATGTGTGTAATTTATGTTTAAAAATATGTTTGTGAGTAGATAAAAAAACAAAGGAACATTTTTACAAAAAAAATATGTGCCTATTAAAGGCATCTAGAGAATTAATAATTTTTTTCCAAAATTTTTTTTTCTTGGCAGAGCTCTTAATATTAGTTTTTTCTAGATCAAATAAAAATAATATGGATGATTTGAGATTACCTTTGTTTTGTGTAGTCAGTTTACTTTTTGTAAGGGACTAATAAACATACATTTAGTCAAATGCACACATATATTACATACAGTCATATTAAAGATTTAAATGTGACAGGCTACTTTGTTGGGATTACATTGTTTACAAGTTTTTACAATTGAGATGCAGACAGCAAATAACACTAATTTTTCTATTGACAGGATAAGGTGTTTGTTTTGCAATCTGTTAAGATGACCTCATACTTATCTTGGGTCAGTCGCCATCCCACCTTGAGGGTGTTTAACAGAAGAGATTCTCCTCTCCCTGCTCAAGTGTCTTCTCTTTATCACCACCCAATGGTCAGTAAGCAATCCTACAAGACAAGTGTCTTCAGCATTATGTCCTCACTACAGTATAAATGAAAGCAGCGTTCATAAGCAAAACATCAGCATTGTTTACAAGCGATAAGCACACACTACTTAAATATTTGTGTCCGGGTAATAACAGCAATCTATTGCACTCAAGCTCCAAAATCCAAATATTTATTTTCACATTCAGAAGATATTCTCCACCTATTGACTTTTGAGATCATATTTTAATTGACTAAAATAACAAACGCAATGAAAGGAGGACCGACGAACCCATTCGCAGTGATGCCAAATGTGGTCGAAAGCAGTAACAGTTAGATGTACTGCATTGTTTGATAGGATTATTCAGCATGAGCGAAAAAGGGAGGTCAGAATCAGGTCATTGCATGCAATAATCTCAGTTACAGGCGCCATCAGTACAGAAAATGTGAGGGTTTGCAGCTTACCTAGAGTGTATGCGAGTTGTGCTGTGTGTGTGTGTGTGCGTGTATGTGTGTGTGGACTGCAATCTCCCCTGTGGGCTAATAGATTCGAGATGACATGTTCTCCGCTTCCATGCTGAATGTTCAGTGAACTTTCTGGCACAGAGGCTGCCTCTAAAGTGGGTTCAACCAGAGGTTAATATAAACAAACAGCAGAAAATGGAGAGCCAGGGATTATTAAATGTTAGGATGACTGACAAATCCCTCATTGCCATTAGCCCCTGGCCTTCACCTATGCCCCGCTTTCCAAAAAATACTGTACCGTAGCCCGACAATTTTCTTTCGTTCTTTCTTCTTTTTTTGAAAGTGCCATGTTTAGTGCCAGCCATTGGGGGCTAGGAGTTTGTAATGTGCGGTCAGGATGTGAGTCACTTGGTCAGAGAAAGCTTTTTGCCAAAAGATCCCATCATTACGGATGAAAGATGAGCTAATGAGTTTATGAATATGAAGTGGTGGGAGGTGTTTATGACTGCAGATGTGGCATCATCTAGCACGGGGCTTTTAGCTTTTTTTAGATGCCATGGATTCTTAAATACATTGAAATGTAAAAACACCTCTATAATATTTAGTAAAATTATTGTTATTATTTATTGGTGATGTTTCTATTTAGTTAGTTGCTATTAAGTAAAAAA
The DNA here is from genome assembly GCA_903798125.1 of Danio choprae. NCBI lineage: Eukaryota > Metazoa > Chordata > Actinopteri > Cypriniformes > Danionidae > Danio > Danio choprae. The sequence continues at coordinate 9,302,149 of CAIGQW010014484.1, read as the reverse complement.
AACAAAAAAAAACATACACACGGCACGCACACACCATAATCAAATTATGGATAATTTCAGTCTTATTTTTGTATACGTTATTTTGCTGTCATTAATGTGTTTTATTTAATAATAATAATAATAATAATTATTATTATTATTATTATTGTTATTTTATGCTTTTTATGCATTAACTTTCAACCGACCCATTTGAATTACTCTGAGCAAGCATACAATTTCTTAATATAACATTATGATTTATATTACAAATTGGTAGACATTACAGATTATTTGCTATTTTTGTTTTTGACCATATCATTTTTCTGGGTTCTAAACAATTACAAGGGAACATTCATACATTCATTTTCATTTCGGCTTAGTCCCTTTATTAATCTGGGGTCGCCACAGCGGAATGAACCGCCAACTTATCCAGCATATGTTTTACGCAGCGGATGCCCTTCCAGCTGCAACCCATCTCTGGGAAATACAAGGGAACATAACCTTTTTAAAAGTCCTTTTTTTCATATTTTAGAAAATCACACGCACTGCCCTCTTGTGGATAATCCGTCAAACTGCATGACGTTTAAATAAATTGCTTCTTTTCAACTTTTTGTGATTATAACAATGAAACATGACCATCTACCATCATCATTTGCAGCTTGCTTTAAAAAAAAGTACTGAGAGTTTAGTCTGTTATCTACGGATGGGTAAACCTTAATTGCAGCTCCGGCTTTGACAGATTGTGTATGGAAAATGATTGTGTTTTTTCCCCCCTAGTTAACAATAACTGCAGCCCTTCTTTGAAAATTTCTGCTCATATGGAAAGAGTTAATTCCAGGATGTGAATTGTCCCTGTCCGAGCAGCTGAAATTTATCACTGCCAGCACCAATGTGCAAATTTTGTGATGTCTGCAGTGCATTGTTAACAGTGATTGTCATCTAATTAAATCGTGGCTCGTCACAAGAGATGCTTTTTATGCTGAGATAAGCATTGGGAGTCTACTCAAGCGTTCCCAAGATCAATAAAGATGTTCCCTTCTGGATTACGAATAGTCTGAGGGTTACTAGGGGCAGAGGAATTAATTAGGAAAGAATTCTTATATCCCCCCATAGACACGGACGCAGTTTAACTTTCATAGTTGGGTAGTTGAGGTGTGAAGGGGTATTTAAGTGGTTTGATATCAGCTTTCACTCTGCTTTAATGTAAATGGTTAGGAGAAAGCATTAAGAAAAAAAACAACTTTTGAATCCTAATCTACACCAGAGCAAATGAAATGGTTACAGTTGAAACTAAATTTAAGTTGCAGTATGTGTCCTAGCATGTGTTTTGTTGGCTAAATACAGTGATGAAGGCTAAATGTGTTAGTCCTATGAAATTTCCCAAGCGCTGTTTAACAGATTTAGTTTTTTCACAAATGTTATTTATTCCTTTGATTCAAAGCTGCATTTTCATTATCATTACTCCTGTCTGCAGTGATCCTTCAGAAATCACTATAATATGATGGTTTGCTGTTATGATCAATTATTTTTGATAAAAAAAACACTAATAATGATTTTTACAATTTTCAGTTCTGAATTTTTGTTCTGTAAAAACTGCTGGGTTCCACACGCAACACAAATGTTGTTCGTCTCAACACAAATTGATTCAGTTAACGTAACAAATTTAAGTAGATTGAACATAAAAAAGAAGTCCCCCCCCAAAAAAAATCTCCAGAAGTGTGTTTAAGCTCATATTAAATAAGTAGTTTTGAACAAGCAGCAACATTATTTTTTTTGAGTGCAGTATCGTGAAAACTGTGATGCATTTTACTTTTAGGATTCTTTGAGTAGTTCATAATTATAGCTTTTAATTGAAATCTTATTCATTACATTATAAATGTGTTTACTTTCACTCTTGAAAAATATATTGTTATGAATAAAAGTAAATACATCTTTAATGGTACTTTTGAATGGTATTGTATCAGTTTAGTGATACTAGAATATTTAAAGAATTATGACACTGAAGACTATTCATGTTTAAAATTGAGCGTAAAACCCCAAGAATAATTACAATTTTAAACTACATTAAAACTGTTATTTAATATCACAGTTAAGTTTTTTTACTGTATTTTTTTCTGAAATACATGCAGTCTTTGTGAGCAGAATAAGCTCATTATCATAAAACATTAAAAAGGTAGTGTATGCACATGTATTACGTGTTCTTTTTTAATCTGACTTGAGTTGAGTTGTCAAACCAGTAAAGATGACTTCCAGCCAAATGTGTTTTTTGTATATTCCTGCAGATATTATTGATTTATTTAGTGCATCCAGGCAGAAAACGTGTGGTGAGCCCTAACCTGTCTAAGTACACTCTCATCAGTTTTAACGTGTTCAGTCTCATTGACTTGACACAAGCCAGGGTCTCAGTCCAACTCATTGCACCGCCCCCCCTCGAAAGAGCACAGCTTGAGACCCTTAGCAAAATCAACAGTACTTTTTAGTGCTGAAATGCAGTCAAATCCATAAAGGTATATAATAACAGCAAGTTTTTGCTAAAGACGTCGGACTACATGCAGGGCATATTATTGTGACTTGCGTGAGCGATCAGTTTTGTTGCTGCTGTGATCATGGAACAATCCCAGGTTTCAGCGTCTTTGTTCAGGCTCTTTTTGTAGATGTGCCACATATGCGCAGAGTGCTCAGGTGCAAGGCGGTGTCGTCCCCCATTGCTTATGCATGTGCGGAGTGAGAGGTGAGCTTGCTAAAAGACACATAGAAAATAGACGGATTGGAGAATAGAGGTAGGCATTGGCCGTTTAATGCACTCACACCCTAACCCTGTCATTCTTTCATCAGCCCACCATTGCACAACCTACCACACACACGCACACACACACACACACACACACACACACACATATTTTTTTTTTCCATTGACCATGTGCAAAGTGAACAAAGGCAACTGGTAAAAAAAAGTGCACAAGGAAGAAAAGCATATCTGTATAATCCAAGGGTGCTCAGAAGTAGCTTGGGGTTAAACCTCCCTTCACGCCTTGTTCCTATTTCACACTTTAATGGCATTTTAATGTGACTGTCACTCTGAGGAAGGGTTCACAGCGTTCAGGTGTGGTCTTCAGAAGAGCTGGAGGAGGGGAAAAAGTAGAGTGCAATGAATAGAAAAAGTAGGATTACACAATATTCTTAAGTAATAAATATATACTTTTATTTGGACAGAAACTATAGATAAAGATAAACATGGGTTTTCAAGTTTTAGTCCCATGTATTAGAATGTCTTTATGTATGTGTTTATTTATTTATTCATTCATTCATTTTCTTTTTGGCTTAGTCCCTTTATTAATCAGGGGTCGCCACAGCGGAATGAACCGCCAACTTATCCAGCATATGTTTTACGCAGCGGATGCCCTTCCAGCTGCAACCCATCACTGGAAACATCCATACACACCCATTCACACACATACACTACAGACAATTTAGCTTACTCAATTCACCTATACTGCATGTCTTTGGACTTGTGGAGGAAACCCACGCAAACACAGGGAGAACATGCAAGCTCCACACAGAAATGCCAACTGATCCAGCCAAGGCTCGAACCAGCGACCTTCTTGCTGTGTGGCGACAACGCTACACACTGCGCCACCACATCACCCACTTATTTTATTTTAAAATTTATTATTATTATTATTATTATTATTTTATTTGTATTTATTTGTTTTTATTTATTTTTATTTATTAAATTTTTTTATGCTTCTGAGCATACACTTAAATATTTTACACACATAAACAATTTGTACATACTCTAGTAAATTCACCCTTTCTCTTATTAAAAAATATTTTTATTTTTCATGTTTAACATTATTTTTTTATCATTTACATGCTATATAGTTTGTTTCTTTCTTTCTTTATTTTTTTAAATTATTAAAACACTCTCACCCTGTTCACCTCAAAAATTTACAGTTTTGGAAAGAGTTTTGAACGGATAGGTGTAGATATGAGGGATGGCTTTCCTGATGGAAATGAGAGATTACCTACTTCATTTATTTCAGTTCAGATACACATTTGATTTGATGGGATCAGATAGGATATACCTCAAGCTGTCCTCTTTTCTCAGCGATTAGATGTGCTGTGTTTGTACACATCAAAACAGACTGAGACAACCAAAAAGCATACTATCCATGTATTTTTAAATAGGGAGCACGTTTTAACAATAGAAAATTATAATAGACCTTGATTTGATACCTGAGAGAGTATATTGTTCTCGGTGAGGCAGAGCAGATGCGTGCGAGGCAGATTCATTCAGGAGTTTCGCATTAGCGTGGCGGCCAGTGTTATTACAGCTGTTATGAAATCTTGACAAAGGGGTGAATTCCACTCTCTCTTCCTCAATAATTGCTTTTTAACGGTCTGTCCTCTGTATCCATGGAAACATAAAAACGCCACAGAAAACACAGGAATTCCGGTTATTGGCTCAATGAAGCCATCAACTGGGCACATTATAGACTAACGCTGAAGTTTCGCTAAAAGCCGAATCTGTATTTTCAACAAGCATAAAGGTATTCTTTAGATTTTTATGGATGTCATGTGAGGCAGTAATACATTTATAGACTATTGAACATTTTATTCATTATTTATTTATTTTTGTCAGGGTATAATATAGTAACGTTTCCATATAACCTGCTATGTGGATTGAATGAGTGTGTGTGAGGACATTAGAATGGAACTGGTGTCTCTGAGATGTACAAAAAAAACAGAAGAAGGGAGGAAATGAGTTTATCCCTCGGGGTTCATTTGGAAATCTGCTCAGGTGTCGGCATTTTTAATGAATTTCTATAAATTCCAAATGACTGATAGTTGTTATCAGCAGCAGCTCTGGCAGTGATCTCTATTGCATAGTTAATTGAACAGCGAGCACAGTAATTAACAAAGTTACTCTCGTTGCTATAGGGCATTTGGTCTGAGCCATTATAGATCAGAAAGAGCGCTCTGCAATCAACAGGAAAGTTTTGGTTTCAGGAGAGCACATTGTCAGACGTCTCATGACCTACCCTGACCAGGTTTGTAAGTGAACTGCAGTTAATTTGACTAAACCATAAAAAAATGACTGAATGCAGATAATTGATGGCACATTTTAAGAAGAAAACTATGTTGTTTAAATTTCATAATGCATTTTTGTTTCTTAATGTGAATATTCAATGAGAAAAAAATGCAGAGTGGGATTTAGTGCAGTGGGGCAGTGGCTGAGAAATGTTTGTGATTTGTGAAGTCAAACCTACTATACAAATGTAAATTTGTTTGTATCATACTTGACTGCATGTCTGTTAAGACTGTATGCTACAATTATGTATTTATTTGCCTACAAATAAATGCCTAACATGACCGTGATGACCGTGCCTAACATAGCCTGGTTTCTCTCGAGGTTTTTTTTCCTTCACTTCGTCAACTGGTGAAGTTTTTTCCTCACTACTGTTGCCACTGGCCTGCTCGGATCGGGACTTGTGGAGCTGCGCTTCGGTGGAATTGCTCTTCAGTGTTTGAACTTTCAGCAGTGAAACTTAAGCCACACTGAACTGAACTGAACTAAACTCTAAAACCTGGACTTTACTTGAACTTGTTAAGCTGCTTTGACACAATCTATATTGTAAAAAGCGCTATATAAATAAACTTGAATTGAATTGAATTGAATTATTTTTTGTATTTTGGTGGAAGCAAAACCAGCAAGATCAGGGATATACAGTAGACTGTACACAAATAACTACAGTATGTTTACCAAACAATTTTAAAAAACATATCCAGCATATTTTTTACGCAGCGGATGCCCTTTCAGCAGCAAGCCAGTACTGGGAAACACTCATACACACTCACATTCACACACACTCATACACTATGGCCAATTTAGTTGATTCAATTCACCTATAATGCATGTCTTTGGACTTGTGGTAGAAATCGGAGCACCCGGAGGAATCCCACACGAACACAGGGAGAATGTGCAAACTTCACAGAGGGACTCGAACCAGTGACCTTCTTGCTGTGAGGCGACAGTGCTGACCACATAGCCATCGTGCCGCCCCTTATTTATTTATTTAAATTCAAATAAATTTTAGTTCTATGCTAGTATAACAGTGTTTTGCTTGGAGAACTTTTTAAATATATTTATTTGTTTTATTTTGTTAAAGATGAATGATCGCTCCACACAGAAAGATTAGACATAAAATTCCTGAATGTTACAGCAAAAATTTAAAGGAAGTGTAGAAGCCCTTGCTTTGAATGACTTGAGCATATCTGCACCACAGGACATATCTAATCTCTCACAACACACCACTAGCCTCCTACAACACATTACTAGCCTCTTAGAGGACACTTTAATCAGCTCTTCTTCTGGTCTCTTCTATAACTCTGTAGTGCATTTTCTAACCATAAATTTGTAACCAAGGATTTGCCAAAGATTTTCAGTCAAGTTTAGATCAGGACTCTGGACTGGATATTTTATCAGTTCAGTGTCTTCACCTTCAAAGAAAAGCTTTACCCATTTTCCTGTGTGACAGGGCTCATTGTCCTACCATGAAAGTACTGGCTGATTGGTGAAATGTAATTTGTATAAACATTTGCATTCATTCTGCCACGCATCCTTAAAAGAGCCTGCTGCTGCAGAAAACAAAAACACCAAACCATGATTCTTCCTTTTGTCACTTTTTTTGCACAGTTTGGGTTTAGTCTTTCCCCAATGATATGAATAAAATTAACTTTGAACCAGTTGTCTTTTGTGGACGACCATGCTTTTTGGGGGGACTTGAAGTAGTTAGTTCATAAAGATTGTAAAGTTTTTGTAAAAATGCCATATGTTAGAAATCACAATTTTAGATTTGGAACAACAATTATATTTTAAACATTATTATAGCTAAAACAATGTTGTCTTAAATTATTATAGTGAAAATGTGATCTCTTGACACCCCTGTTGTAAACTAGAATTCATCTTGTAAACAACATGGTGCAGTCAAATTATGAGTCATTCTAATAATGTATGTACATATCCTTCCAAGAAGTGTTATACAGGCCCTTTGGGGCCAGTGGATTGGCGAATGGGGTTGGTGATGGCTTGCCATGCCTGACTGGCCCCTGACCCTGGGGGTGACTCTAATGTCTGGGTCACGTAAGCTCCTCTAACCCAATTCTGTCCTGACAAGAGCCTGATAGCTGTCCTGCTCCTGCCTCACACACATATATACACTCTCACACTTCTTAGAATTGCATTTTTGTGTGCTCACCATTTAATACCTTATTAGTTGGGCAATTTATCAGTACCAAAAAACAAACAAACTGCTTGCTACACATTTCTGCTGTCCAGTTGGTGAACACTGAAGCTTCTGGATGCTCTTTTTTTACGGTGTCTTGCATGATATCACCATCCTTATGTGCCCTGGCTTTTGTGTACATTGAATAAGTCAAACATTGTTCTTTTTTTACTAATCTTCGAGAAGGCAGAATGTCTCTCAGTACAGCTTGCCCCACATTGCTTAATGTGTCTGTGACTGGAGATGTCTGACCTCAGTCATACTATTTTTGCTCCCTCTGCTCTGAGTCGTACGTCAGAAGGTTTTTATCAGTATAATGGATGCAGTCTGAATAAGACATTAAACAAAAAAAAAACCCATTTCACCCTGAATGTTTTGGTAGCAACACTGAGATCTGTTGGTCTGTCCATCCATCAATCAGTCCATCTGTAAGTCTTTCTATCTATCTGTCTGCATCTGTCATATTATTATTATTATTATTGTTATTGTTATTGTTATTATTATTATAAGGAATGTGTGTGTGTGTGTGTGTGTGTGCGTGCGTGTGTGTGTGTGTGTATATAGTGTAACTGGTTATGCTATATACTGGTTTGACTGTGTTTATATTTTAACTGCATACAGCAATACAACATACAAATAAGAGAGATCGACTTAATGTGATTTACCTTAATTTTTCTATTAGTTTAGCAGTAGTTTAAAATGTCTACTAATGAAAGCGTTTACCCCCTTGTTTACAACAGCAGAAAGAGCCGGTGCACATGAATTAGGCCTAAGTTTGCATGATCAGAAGCATTTGCCTAGGCCATGAATAATGGGTAATAAAGTTTTAAATAGCATTCAGTTTGTTGTACAGAGCGTTTGTTTCACTTCATAAGATCTCAGACCCCGTTTACCCTAAAACGTTTTAGTTTTAAAATGCATAACTTTTGCTATGGTTATGCTATTAAAAACGCTGAAGAGGCCTTTTTTGTTTTAAAATGCCAATTCTCTTGTCAGTGTGGATGGAGGAACACTGACACCGAGTTCCATTCAGAAAGGCTCATCTCTAGGATCCCTGTGAAGTGATTAGAGCATACGGGTGAGCCCTTCTAATTTGAGTACAGTGTGTGACACCAAACAACTTGCCTGCTTGAAGGAACATAGCTCGATGGGTCCATTAGTTGTGTTTTTTTAAATTCTTCATTCCAAAGGCCCCGTCGAAGTTGCCAGTTTTGAGCACTTCAGTTTGGAACAACACTTTAATATGGCGGCCAGGATTGTGTTCACTTTAAAGTGCCCTTCAAAGTATAATATGTCCCGTATGGAGCGCACTGTCTGACATCTGAAAACAGGGGCATGGCTGTCAATATTTGCTATCTGATTGGCGCCATTTCTCAATATCAAGTACACAGAGTTCAGACTTGCATCCTTTCCTTGTAAGCTCAGACTTCGCAAGGTTAATAGAGAGAATGAACTCCAGAGGATGCGAGGACATGTTGTTTACTTTATAATGCCATTTACATCACCCTGGCTATGTTGTTTCACTACCTTAACAGTAAAATGAAAACATGATATAAAGCACTGTCTCTTTTAGTTTTGATATTAACAACTTAAACATAACGGAGAAAAAATGTTTAGGGCATTGTGTACATATTTGTATCACCGTTATATTCACTTTATCCATATTTATAACAAAACAGAGCCTAAAAGTTAAGATAACTGCTTCTTTTCAATTTTATTGAAAAATATGAAATATTAGACTTAGTTTTGGAGAAATATGTGCTTAATGTTAGGCTATATGCATACTGTACAATAAAGATTATCAGAGGAAATGCATGGTGAAATACTAAACACCCTGTTTCTTTTGCTGAATATCAGTTTTAATAATCAATAATGGGCATTTAAAAGTATAAATTACAATACATTTATACAATATCGCAAATAAAGGCAAGAAACGCCCTTTACTTGATTCATAATCTCCATGATTTTCTTATGTGTTCAACTGAAGAAGAAAAAACTCATGCATGTTTGTAACCACTTAAGGGACAGTAGCTTTTGGGTGAACTATATCTTAATGCATTTATGCATTTTTTTATATTATTAAAGTATTAACACATTACATCTCAATTCAAAGAGAATTATTCAGTCTTATTCAGAAAATCTGTCTAAACACCACAAAATATTGTTGCCCAGACAGACATAATTTTCAATCCCAAAATATACACTCTAACCTTTTTTTTTACTTTGATCCAAAAAATCTCACATTGAGCCACTAATTTGCATTTATACATATCAACTTTGAATTTTCACTGGAAAACAGGGGTAATTTGATGCTTGTCATTTCTTTTGTAATCTGTTCTGAATAATTTCTCAGATTTACCCATTATCAGCACAATGTATAGGTTCTTGCTATACTGTTTCATTATTTCCAAGCAAAAATTGTTACTTTCTTCTGTATAGTTATGCTGGACTGAGTTCTAGTATTAAGTAAGAATCATGTGGAGCATGGAGAAACCTGCTTATCAAAGCTGACAGTTGGGTTCTGAGGGAAGTGCTGGAGAGCTGCTGGCTGTGGACACTGAGAGGGCAACACCTGCTCCTCTGCATCTAACCTCCTTCCAGGGTACAGAAACACACACAGACACACACACAGACACACACACACACACACAC
>CAIGQW010014484.1:9241001-9262930 GCA_903798125.1 Danio choprae | reverse complement strand
GAGATTAAATTAGTTAATTTAATTATATTATTATATTATTATATTATTATATTATATTATATATTATGGTATAATATATATTATATTATAATAAAATAATTTTTATTATTATTTTATCTTCAGTTTATTTATTTATCATTAAATTAATTCATTTGAAATAATTTTGTATTCATTTATATAATATTTATTTTATTTTTGTTTTTAGAATTTTTGTTTTACAGCTCTGACTCATTGACCAAGCGAAAGAAAGTTCTGACGCTCTCTACAGTACAACAAGCAGCTTCCCTTTTGACTTTTCTCGACAATACTATTGACTTACATTAATACAGTGGCCTTTGAGTAGTGATTAGCTGGGCTTGAAGTCTTTGGGTCACATCAGCAATTCATCAATGGACTGTATTGACCCTGGATTGAGACATATTATGCTTTCAGCCATATCTGAGCACTGCCCTAATCAAAGGGAAGCAGGTAATGCCCCATAATCAGCCTGGCTATGGCTTTTCTCCCTGGGCTGAGTCTAATAGGGGAAATGGGATTAGGAAGGGCACTGATCTCACCTTTCCAATGATAAAAGTGAGACTCTGTCTGTTCTTTGTCAACAGGCACTGTTTTTTATGTGTATGGCTAAACTTATTGAGCTCCTTCAGAAAAGGTAGTTTAAGAATGTGTTGTAATGAGTTTTGAAAAAATCTAATAAAAAGTTATCAAGTGCATAGATGTCAGTGTTCTGTCCATGTGCTTCTGTTATCGTCATGTGATCCCTTTGTTCTGTTTCCCACCATCGTCAGTGTCCATTAGTTTCACCTGTGTTCATCCCCTGTGTCTCCTTAGTTAATCATCTCCCTGTGTACTTATACCCTTCTGTTTGTGTCCTTCGTTGTCCGGTATTGTATTGTCTCAATGTCGATGTTCTGTCTGCGTGTCCTGTCTAATCCAGTGACTTTATCTAGTAAGTGTTTGTTCAATAAACCTGTCTTTTTGTTAAATCCTGTGTTCCTGTTTCTTCATGTCCAGCAACGAGTTGTTACAATAGACTTTATTTACCTATTTATTTCCTTGCTTGCCTTCGATGAAAAACAATAATAATAATCAAGATAAAATAAATATTATTAAACCTTACAAAATGTCTTCATTTTTGATCAATTAATGTGTCATTGATTAATAAAAATATAAAAGGTTTCCACAGAAATATGAAGCATAACAGGTTTTTTAAATATTGAGCTTAATGCTAAGAAATGTGTTTTGAGCATCAAATCATAACAGTTACTGTTTTGTGAAAGGTCAAGCTTTGATGCACAGAAACAAATTACAATATAAAATGTATTCACAATCAGTAGAAGATAATTATTCAGAAGAACAAAAACATAGAAACAAAATAGAATAAAGCAACTATATTATAGCATTATTGGTCAGCCTAGTGCATCACTGGCAAGCAGAAGATAAAATAAAACAGTGTAATTTTATGTTCATAAATCACAGTGTTAGCATAGCAACATGCTAACATAAACAATCAAATCTATTACCAGTTGCTGTCTTTTTCATACCATTCATGACCTTCTGTGATAGAAGGTTTTGTAATTAACATCCATTTACATGATTAATATAGCTTGCTTGCAGTCTTTCATTTTTACTCCTTTTATCAAAATACCCATCAGATCGTATATTATACCCTGCTGAAATTGTCAATTTTGGAGTAAATTTAGATTGTAGCTGTGCCTTTATAAGCAAATGAGCTGTTTCTCCCCACGCACCATTATGACATATTATTTCTGTCACGTCAGTTAAGCAGAAAAAATTAACTTTGTGCTGTTTTTGCATGTCTACTTGTGGCAAATGTGACAGTATACAAGTTAATATACACTGCTATATGGATATCCATTATGCTGCTGTACAAAATAAAGCCGTTTTAATGTTCACAAACCAACACTCCTGTTGTGTTGTGTTACTGTCTTTTCTTTATTACAAACATCCTGTTTTAAAAACATTTTAAACTTGTAAAACTCATTCTTGAGGTGCAGCTGATCACAGATAGTTGGAACAGATCTTTTAATCCCAGTTTCTTTGCAAATCCTGCCTAGTGAACATGATTATATAAATTACTATGGAGACATGTAAATACGCAGTTATCAATCAATTTGGTGGGTGGGGAAAACCACACTCATACGTCACGTTGCAGTAGGCCTCAAAATCGCTGCCATTTGGATTATATTTTAACATTAGGAAATTTTGAAAAATATTATATACAAAGCTTCCTAAAGTTGATTTTACATCATACAGTTGTAACATCTGGTGGACAGGAGACGATAACATGAGGAGACGGTACACGGACTTAAATAATAAACGGATTTATTTATACAAGACTTACGGGTAACATGCAGACGGGAGAAGGACGACAGGACGAGACAACCATACGAATCAAAATACCAGACAACACTGGACACAGACGAAAGGGTATAAATGGTAAAGGGGATGATTAGGCTAATGACACAAGAGGGAAGAGTACAGGTGCAACAGATGAACAACGACGGTGGCGGGAGAAAGACAAAGGAATCACATGACAAAACAAATGACACGTGGACGAACACTGACAGTACCCCCCCCTTTTTGAAGGCGCGTCCTCGCGCCTTCAACAGGAAACAAAACGGAGGAGGGTAGAAGGGAGGAGTCCAAGGGGGAGACAGGAAGGGAACCGGAGCAGGAGGACCCAGGACACAGCCAGAAGGACGGCCCCGGGCGGAGTCGAGGAAGGGAGGGTCCATGGAGGAGGAGTGGCTGCTGACTCCAGGGGGCCGACCGAGGGAGACGCCGCTGATGGCGGTGGAGCCCAAGGAAGGGACGGAGAGCCGAAGGGCGAAGGTGACGCCGAGGCTTCTGAGGGCCGGGCGAAGCAGGCGGCTCACCCGAGCAAGGCGACGGCGGGGTTCCGGAAGCCCGCGGCGTAGCCAGAGCGACAGAGGACCAAGGCGTAGCTGGAGGGATGGAGGAGCTCAACGCAGCCGGTGGGACGGTGCGATGAGGTGCAGCCGGAAGAGTGGAGTCCAGAGGCGAAGGAAGGGCGACGACTGACCAAGGTGGAGCCGGAGGGACGAGGGAGCCTGGCGGAGCTGGTGGGCGGACGGCCCACGACAAAGACGAGGGAGGAGTGAGCCAACGCGGAGCCCTGGGGTCGAAGGGCCGAGGTGGAGTCCGCAGCTCGGAGGCCGTAGGAGCTGACGCTGGGCGACACCCTCCAGAGGGTGACGCAGACAGGTAGCGCCCACAAGCGAGCTCCATTTCCGGAGCTGGAGCGAGAGCTGGGGGGCTGGCTGACTGCAGCAGTGCTGGAGCTGGATGACTGGCTGCAGTTCTGGGGGACCGTGGGAAGCTACTCATGACCCTGGAGCTGAGGCTTTTCCGGAGAAGGAAGATTAAAAAACTGTGCGGAAACAGTTGTTTGCTGTCTGGAAACAGCGGCAGGCAGATGCTGTCTAAAAACAGCTGAAGATTAAAATTAAAGCTCCAGAAGCCAGTGAGTAGCCTCCCAGTGTCCAGTCGCTGTCCATCTGCATAGGGGGGGTGGGCGGGACTCTCGCTGATTCCGCGGGTAGCCGCCAGGACTCCCCCTCGGGGCGGTGTTGTCGGCACACACACCTGGTCAGACGGGACTTTGAGCTCCTCCATCTCGGCGCAATTCCGCTCTGTCGCTCTAGAGGGTGCTGGCTCATTGGCCGGGGGTTGCTCTCCGTCTGCGGTGGGCTCTGGCAAGCGCTCCCTGCAGGTGGACGATGTTGTTTGGCTGGTCACTGGGTCGGGAGTGGCACTGACGAGATCCTCCAGGAAGGCGGTGAGTAGAAATATTTTACTCGCCAGTGTCCACTCCATCTTTGCGGCGGTGTTGCCCTGAGGACCATCTTCGGGCGATCGTGCTCTGTCACAGATGATGGGCGTGCAGAGCACGTCGCCCGGAAAGCTGTTCTCAGTCGCTCGGATATGGTCCTCAGGGCTGCTTTCCCCCTGCTCCAGCAGGTGGTGACGGGAAACGGAAGGGCGGACGGGATTCAGGGGAACACGGAGGGAGAAAAATAAAACACTGAGGGAAAAACAGACTAAAAAAAGAAAATCGGGGAAAAGCGCGCCGCTATTTTTGGGTCTGGTATTAAGTAACATCTGGTGGACAGGAGACGATAACATGAGGAGACGGTACACGGACTTAAATAATAAACGGATATATTTATACAAGACTTACGGGTAACATGCAGACGGGAGAAGGACGACAGGACGAGACAACCATACGAATCAAAATACCAGACAACACTGGACACAGACGAAAGGGTATAAATGGTAAAGGGGATGATTAGGCTAATGACACAAGAGGGAAGAGTACAGGTGCAACAGATGAACAATGACGGTGGCGGGAGAAAGACAAAGGAATCACATGACAAAACAAATGACACGTGGACGAACACTGACAACAGTAGGTGCGATTTACATTTTATTTTAAATTATATTTTATTATTAAATTAAATAATTTGATTATATAATAATATATACAATATATACTGTATTTTTACAGTGTTAGCCTAGCAACATGCTAACATAAAACATTAAATCAATTAATAATTGCTGTCTATTTAGACCATTCCAACTCACTCACTTGTGAGCTTCAATGACAGTGAAGCTGCTGTCATGAACATGATCCATTACTAGTTTAAAGTAGTATGCATGCCTCTTACAGCCTTCATATAACACTATTATTATAAAATTTTTATTAGATTTATTTTTAGTTAAATTATTCAATTTTTCGTGTAATTATATACAGTATTTTCATAAATCAGTGTCACCATTCTAAAAATAAAAAAATATATATACATGTAATTTAACAGTAGCTGTCTCAGACTATTCCAAATCACTATTATGCCTCCTGTATATACAGTCTGAAACACATCTTCGGCTTTCGGACTGGCCCATGCACTTTAACGAGTGGAAGTACTTCTGCCCCGGGTCTCAGTTATGGAGCGCGCAGTTTCTGAAAGACAGGACTCAGTGGCGAAGTGAGGGAGGAAGAGAAAAATGGGGGCTTTAGAGATGCCTGCTCCACCAAGGGCTTCACTAAGGGGCTTAAACAAGATGAACATTAAGGGCACAGTTATGTTGTCTCCCCGGGTCCCTGAGAGTAGCCGCCTTTGATGTTGAGACAGGATAAAAATAGTGCTGTGCTTTTCCCTCTAGTAGGGAAAGATTGCACCATAATGTAGGGCCGTACACATGACTGGCAACAGCAGTGTCAATTAGTCAACTGTTTACGGGCCTCTCTCTGTGAAATGCCGCTCTCTGAAGAGAAAAGTGTGTTTTTTCTGAGGAGGGTTATTTGTAGCGCTGTGCCCATTTGTGCTCCCATCTGTTGATGCTGGATTGCACCTCAAAGACCAAACGTGGGCAAGCAAGATAGTTTAATAAGTACCCAAGGTATCTTAGGCAAACACACCGGTGACAATCTGGATGGCCGCTTTCTTTCTCAAAGGGGTTTCCAAATGTAAAACTTTCACGAGTAAACATTGGGATGGAAAAATAGAAAATATGTGAAATTGAATGAAACACGAGGGGATATAGGTGATTTTGTTGAGGACACACAGTAAGCATGTTTGCATTGATTCATTTGAATTGTACATTGTGGTGTAAAAACAAAAAATAAAATAAAATAAAAGTTGGTGTTTATTTTACAAGAAAGTACTATTCTCACCATTTCTCTATAATCATTTGTGAAATGTATTTATTTATTCAGTTAGTTATTTATTGGTGCACTGCATCACAAATCACACGTTTTCGAGTCACAGATTGAGCCAGCAAAAAGAAGAGGAGACAAATGTAATTTGCTTTCCATTTATTACAAGAGGAGTACAGCAAGGAACTTTTGGTTTTATCAAAAATAACTTCTAGAACCTGATTTAAAAAAAAAAAAAAATTAAATCAAGAAATAACCTGCAATTTTTTTGTCTCATTGGAATTGATTCAACAACTCACTCATAAATGCTACCTGTTTCATACAAAAAAATACAATGCCAACATTTATAATGCATATTAAAACAACAACAATAACAACAACATATTTCAATCAGATTTTTTCCATTTGTTTTAATAATAGAAAAAAAATCTAAATAACTTTAAAAATCCATAATAAGGAGAACACGTCTGCTGGAAAACTCACAATTAATAACGTTTATTAAGATTAGATGTTGACATGAGGCATGACACCTCCTTCTTTGGTTTAACTTAAGTTCTTTGATTGATAGCACTGTACCTCTGGCAACTGCATAGATGTTCAGTTTAGTTTCAAACACATAACACTATAGCAATTTATGTTACACTAAGCAGACGGTGCATGAAACAAAAACCACTAATACGAATGAGCAAGATATCCCAGATACGCTTTAGTAAAGAGTTATAGTTCTAAATCCATGAGAAAATGAGAAGTTAAACAGGCATTTTGCATGCAAAGACACCCTTTCATTGAGAAATGAAGTGCTGCTGAAGTGCATCAGTAACTACACAAGTACATTTCCGCTCTGCATAATAGAGAAAAAACAAAACAAAAACACACATAACAGGATCCCAAAAAGGTGTAGCTCATTTGTGCAGAAATCCAGTTGTTCTAATGTATGGCTTTACTCCTCAGCACTTACCTATTCTGTGTAATTATACGAGGCCTAAGCTCTCTCCCTCTCTCACTAATTCACAAAGGCCGTGGTGAATTGATGTACGGCACAATCATCTGCTAGGAGCTGATGTGATTTAAATGAAACTAATTAGGGAAATGTCAAACATAATTAATAAAACAGGTTTAAGTTGCGAAAACACTGTCAACGGAATGAATGAAGATGCCGCTGCTCTTCTCCCGCTGCTGCCTCGTTCTTGCGTTTCAGCGCCGTTCAATTAGGTCATGGATCTGCTCTCCTCTTCGTTTCTCTCCCTCTCTTTTTCCAGCTCTCCGTCGAGTTCCAGGGAAAAACAAGGGGAGGGGAAGGGAGGTGTGGAGGGGGAGCCACCGGTCTGAGGATGGGAAATAAATTTGCCTGTCCATCCGCCGCCTGGAAGAAATTAATTGCAGACTCCTCATCCTGTCTGGGTACAACAGGGGCATTAACATAAGCAATTTGCGTCCGACTTCTTCTGCCGGCTGCTTAATAGAGCATCAGACCTGGCCGATAAGGCGCAGGGTCCCTGATGCATTAGCATTTTCATAATATCAAAATATTATAGTGGCGTGAATCGCCCAAGCCCCATTCATTATTGATAAGAACAAAAGGTTTTATAAATTACAAAGAGAGAGCATGACCTATAATTACGGCAAGCAAATTAGGGTTGTGTGGTAAAGTCAGTTACATTTGGAGGTAAAATAATGATGCAGGAAGCCTTTTTCTCTTTTCCGGCAGGATTAGAGGAATAATAGATTCCCTCACATCCACAGCTGGGACTAGAGAGTATGATTGTATTGTCATCAAGGACTGGAGATGGATTATTACATCATAAACATTAGTGGTTTTAAACTTATTTAAAGATACTTTATGTCAGAATTGTAGCAAAGCAGATTATTTAAACACATTTTGGTAATATAAACTGGTAGTACGATTTACTACTTTTTATATTTTGGCCACTTCTAAAAGTGAATTTGTGAGGTCAGGCACCGATGGTGGATGAGAAGGCCAGGCTTGAAGTCTCTATTTCATAACAAAGGTGTTATATCAGGTTGAGGTGCATGGTGTTATGAGCCATAAACCTTCTCAGACTTGTTTAGCAACACACAAGATAAATACATTTTACAGGTCAAACATATGAATGCGTCACAACAACTGGTGTTAAGTTCAAGATGAATTAAGTACCAACACTCCAAAAAGAAATAACAATTCACAAAGAAGGGTTACAAAAGGAATCCTCTAAATAATAACAAATAAATAACAGTTCACTGGTAGTAAGACTAACGAAAATAAACAGTCCTCCTAACTGCACCTGTTATCGGGATTTACTTGCCTGGCTCCTGCAAAATATATAAAAACAGGTAAATCTTTTGGATCTGCTCCTTATCGTGCCAAGCTTACTAGCTAAACAAATCTGCAAACTAATGACTAAATCTACTAGCCACTACTAATTAAATAAAAAGGAATTTTACATCTCAAAAATGACAGCAAATTAAATATAAAATACAAAAGTAACACCCACAAAGTGGCCATGAGGGGAATACCATAAGACCAAAGGAGAGCGCATTTATCCAGAATCCCTGATGTGTCACACAATTCTCATGAGATGCAGGGTATTCCCCTTCAACACCACGTACGGACTCAGAAATGTATCACACACAGGAACATAACAGCATGCCAGTCAAGTTCCTCCAAACCAGACTCGCTTATAAATGTCTTTATGGAGCTTGCTTTGTGCACTGGAATGCACTCAAGTTGGAACTGGAACCAGCATTCCCAAAACTGTTCTTTAAAACTTGAAAGCATGAAATTGGTTCAAATGTCCTGGTATGCTGAAGCATTAAGAGCTCCTTTCACTGGAACTAAGGGACCAAGCCCATCCCTGAAAAACAACCCCACACCATAACCCTTGATATACCTTGCACTTGATGACATAAGGCTTGGATGTAGCTGCTTGGCGTGAAGAACGTGCATAAATTTGTAGACTTCTGCACACTGTGGGCCTTTCAGTTGCTGTTGGTTCCAATTTCTTACACTTTGTTATAATACAACTAACCATGGAATTTTTAGTAATGAATAAATTTCACAAATGTATTTATTGCACAGGTGGCAACCTATCATGGTACCGTGTTTGAGTTCACTGAGCTCCTCAAAGGACCCATTCTTTCACAAATGTTTGTAGAAGCAGTCTGCATGCCTAGGTACTTGATTTTATACACCCATGACCACGGAAGTGATTGGAACACATATATTTGGTGATTTTAGGGGTCTGATATAGTGCACAGTATATCAAGAGAGCTACCATTACAGTCTTTTACAACTTTTATTATTATACAGATTAGGTATGCATCAAAATATTTACATTCATGAACACAAAGTCATTGGACAGAGATTTATTGACATTGGTCAAGATCTTTTAAATTTGCAGGCATATGCAGGGAGTGACCTCTAGCTGCTAACGCTCAGTGTTCGTCCTAGTGAACTAAAATACCCTTTAAAACAATCCTCAGGTGCAGGGTCTCGCACAAACTGTTGCATGATGGGAGTAACCTTTTTTGCTCTGACCTAATCTGTTTGAAGGTCTTTGTCTTGGTGAGAAAAAAAAGGTGAGGAAGAAAGATATCATCCCTTCAGCCCCTCAGTGATTCATCATGAAAGAAAGCTTTAAGCTTGAATTAAATATGACTTTGTGACACAGTGAAGTTTAAGGGAGGCAGGCATCCACTGAGAGAAATGGGTTTTTCTTATTGTCTGCTGACCTGGGCTCATGACTGATGAGGGTTCGGTTATCCTGCTGAATTTTGTCTTCTATTCCCAGAAAGAAGTGAAGATCACACTCCACTTTGCCCGTGGATGAAGGATAGGCTGTGTTTCCAGCACAGTATAGAGAACACTTTATCGTCATTTTGACTCCAAAATGGACCAAATTCTTTGGTACAGATGCTGTTTAATTGTTCTTTTTAAGCTTGTATGTTTGTTTAAAACCACAAAGGGTTCTAAAACGACCCTGTCAGCACCATAATGTGCCTATTAACTAATGCATTTCAAAAATAAATAATTGAACGAATAAATAGAAATAAAAAGTGCAAAGCTAACAAATATGGAAATATGAGGACTATAGCCTGCATCCTGCTAATTAGTATGAATCTCCACAATGCTGAAAGGAATGAGCTGTACAGTCCCTTGAGTTTTCTTATTGATTACACAGGATGCAAATGTAATTTCTTCCTTTAATGACTCTGTCCAAAAGCAAAATTTCTCTGTTTAGGACAAAACCAAGTGCACAAAGCAAGTCCTAGGGGATGAATGCAAATACGAGCATAACATTACTGTAATAAAGCGGAGTTCTTGCTAATAGTACATCTTAATGATTGAAATCTACCTCATCAGATAAGCCAGTTCACATTACCTAACCGGAGCACTAAACGAAGACGTTGTTAATGTAGTGCTAAATGGAAAAAAATAAATACACAATAGTTCTTTCTGTTTTCCCCTAGTTGCTTTGGTAATTAATCTAAATATATGGAATTACATTAGCTACTAATAAACAAAGTTTCAAGGTGTTTGGATTAATAGTTTGCACAACTTTGTCTAATGAACTAATATCAGAATTGTTTCATGGCTTAGTTAGGTTTCTTAAGTGATGTATATGGATTGGGGATTTCAGTCCGGTTTGTATTAGATGTTTTGGTGTTAGCAGGTAAACATCACAACAGCAGTCCAGTGTCCACTATAAAGTCCAGTGTTGATCTTATTGCTAACAATCTTTAATAAACTATAAACCAATTTTGACTGCTCATAGAAGAATTCTGCTTGCAATATGTTTACAACCATGTGCTAAAGACACCCATTTTTTAATTTATATAAGGCAGAAGAAAATGATTGAATGAATATTGTATAATGCACATCAGCACAGTAGTTGGCAATGCCAATCAGTATCTTATGCACACTTAAGTGACACAAACATAGTAATGTATTCTACCATTGTTGTTTTTGTAAAGTACACTCACATGTCTACAAGCATGTAATATGCATTTACTAGATGTTTACACAGTGATTGATATTATTTTCAAAAGCAACCAAAGTGCTATTGTAATCTAAATTAACAGCCAAAATGCATCAACGATTTTCACAAGAAATCATTACAATTATTCACACATAATAAAAAAAACATAAATAAAATGCAGCAGTATTGGATATATTTTGCCTGAAATTGACATTAACATTAAAAAAAGTTTGTGGTGCCTAATTTCGAACCTGTAAAATTCAAAACTTTATTTATTTTAGTTTTGATTGATAGATGGATTTGCATAAAATGTAAATATTTTAATGTGTTACAGAATGACTGCAGATCCTTAAAAGTCGTACGTGGCGTATAATTTTACTAGTCTTATGATTTCTTAATTATAGTGTAAAATCCTGCTTGATTGGTCTTGTCTATTTTTCTCACATTACTGCAAAAAAAAGTACGTTTTCCAGTCAGGCTAATAAAAACAAAAAAGGAGACTGAAAAAATATAACCTGAAAATATATGTGGCAGTGAATCACTTACTTTGTTCCTGAATGAATCAGCCATTTGAATGAATCAATTTATGCCTTGATTCCTATTCACACTGTAAAAAAATCCGTTATTTTACTTTTTTTTCTAGCAGCTGGGGTGCAGGAAAAAAACCCTAAAATAACGGCCGTTAAATTACAGAAATTTACCGTCCAATAATAGACGTTAAATTACAGAAATTTCCTTAAATTTTAATTTCCTGTAAATTTCTGATCTCAGACACGTCAGTTTTGATTTCTGGGAAGTTGTCTTCTGAAAATGTCCATCACCTTTGGTCTTAAATTTAATTAAAAAAAATATATATTATCAAGTCTTAATAGATCTTAAACTTAACTTGCCTATATTTGTAGACACACTGTGTTATTAACATTAAAATAATATATGTCTGAAATATCAATTCACAGTTAAAAAGCAGCATTTTTTGTTTATTTTTGATATGAAATCTGTCTGCATTGCATAGAATGTCAGCATTGCTTGGGTTTTTAATTGCTGTATTCAAAATGTCAAAGCCTTGATCCCTCAACGCAACAGCCTCTTTATCATTCATTAACCTCTATCTGTAGTGTTTTCTCCTCTCTCACGTCCCATCATATCCCCATACAGTTGAGGCCATGAAAAACGTCCCCTAACCAACCCAAGCTCTGACACTAATATATTGCAAGTTTGGTGCCCAACTAAAGGTGACATCATATTTTTTTCCCTCCTCTCTTTCTCTCTTGCCAACCCTCCATCTAATTGCCCTGTGCCAATAAGAATTAATTAGTCTGCTTATTTTTCTTGGGTTTTGGAGAGCTTCCCCATCTGGCGGGAAGGCGGTCCTCTGTGAGTCTGATTAATGGCGCTGAAAGACAGTTGCTGGAGTGCCTCCGCTCGAGCTGACGGCTTGTGTTCTGGTCCGGGTCAAAACCCACAGCAAGCTGCGCGGTGCCACCCCATTATACCGCCACAAATTTCCCAGACTCAACCTAGAGCGAGTCTAAAGACCTCGTCCAAAAACAGTAACGTTGACAACAAAGGAAGTGATGACCGGGACAATTACACACCTGCTAATTCTTTCAAGGGCTATCAATCAGCTGATTGGATGGTCAAGGATTTCACCTCAACCTGACATTCATATAAACAAAGTCAAAACCAAACGAAATCGCTGAATGATAAGTTGACAGCGTGCAATAGGACAGCCGTCAATGCGTGAAGAGAAAAGGGAGATTAAAAATGCACAGTAGACATCAGCCAGGCCTCAAGATCATTTAACATTACACAGCCAACCTCAATCACAGAAGTGAAGATCTGCGTGGTGACAAGTGACACAAAGACAGGCTCGGTTTCTATCTTCAGGTAGATGATGACAAATCAAGTAAATTTAATGTTAGGTCCAAAAGTGTGAGACGTGTTTTGTGATTTGCATTTTTCTAATTTAAGAGACTACTGGATTTATTATTTTTTCCATTGCAAATTACATTAGCATTGTAAAAGTTTAATTGAAAAGTGTACATATTTATTATTATTTGGTACATTGCCCTTTTGATTTAATGAGCACTGCACTGAATTTGGCATATGTTTGAAGACATCATCTTGGGGTTTTAGTTTTGTATACATTACTGTTAAAATGGTTGGGACTTTTGTTTAACAAGGACACATTCAATTGATCAAAAAGAGTGTTAAAAACAATTGTTTGTTTCAACAGTGGTGTGGAAAAGTGTTTGATCCTTTCTGATTACTTACTTTTTAAAATTTAAACATTAGTCAAAGATAACATAAGTAAACGCATCATTCAGTTTTGAAATGAAGGTTTTATTATTAAAAGAAAACAAAATACAAAACTACATAGCCCTGAAAATGTGACCCCCTAAATTTAATAATTGGTTGGGCCACTCTTAGCAGCTACAACTGCAATCAAGCCTGTTCTCATTTCATAACTTGAAATGAGTCTGTTGCAGCACTGTGGAGGAATCTTGGCCCACTCATATTTGCATAATTGTTGTAATTCAGACACATTGGAGGGTTTTTGAGCATTAACCAACTTTTTAAGGTCATGCCACAGCATCTCAATTGGATTCAGGTCAGGATTTTGACTAGGTCACTCCAAAATCTTCATTTTGTTTTTCTTCAGTCATTCAGACGTAGACTTGCTAGTGTGCTTTGGGTCACAGCAGAAGTTTGCTTCAGCTTGCGGTCACTAACAGCCGGACATTCTTCTTCAGGATATTTTGGTACACATCAGAATTCATGATTCTGTTTATCACAAGTTTGTCCTGCCCCAGCCCCAGACCATAACACTACCACCATCACATTTTACTGTTGGTGTTCTTTTTCTGAAATGTGGTGTTACTATTATGCCACACATAATAGGACACACCTTCCAAAAAGTTAATATTTTGACTTGTCCACACAGTATTTTCCCAAAAATCTTGGGGATCATCAAGATGTTTTCTGGCAAAAGTGAAACGAGCCTTTCTTCTTTTTGCTCAGCAGTAGTTTTCATCATGGAAGTCTTTCATCATTTTTGCTCAGTCTTTTACTTATGGTGGTGTCATGAACACTCACCTTAACTTAGGCAAGTAAGGCATGCAATTCTTTGGATGCTGTTGTGGGGTCTAAAGTGACCTCTTGTCGCTGCACTTTTGAGGTTATTTTGGTCAGCCGGCCACTCCTGGGAAGAATCTCCACTGTTCCATATTTTTGGCATTTGTAGATAATGGCTCTCACAGTGGTTCGCTGCAGTCCCTAAGCTTTAGATATGGCTTTATAACGTTTTCCAGACTTATAGATCTCAATTATTTTTATCTTAATTTTATCTTGTTTTTGAATTTTTTTGGATCTCAGCATGTCTAGCATGTATCTTTTGCTCTACTTTACTTAACTTTGTTAGGCAGATCCTATTTAAGTACTTTTTTTATTTCACTGCAGTTTGGCAGTATGGCAGTAATTATTTTCCATGTTGAAAAATGTATTGCCATAAGTTGATAATGCTTCCCACTTTAAAAGCAGTGTTTCCCCTTGGTTACCATTTTTATGAGGGGGGGATTGGGGGTGCGGCGCGGCGCAACTGTTCAGACTGACACAGACATAAGGAGTCATGGTGTTAATTTGTATCTGTTAATGACAGCAGTAAAAAACAGAACAATTATTTTAACTGTACAACCGAACAAGCTAAAAAAAAATTTATCCACAAACTGTGCAGCTTTTGTCATTGCAGTGTATCTTTCTGGGCTTCTGGAAGAACATTTCAAGTACACTACTAGTACATTGATATTAGTATACTTACTAAATAAAGTATACTTTTATACTTGACCTTTACTTAAGTATACTTCTTTTTCCTAAGGTAAGTCACTAGGTAAGTTCACTGACTTACCAAGATCAGTCTTGTACAGCCAGGCGGAATATTGCCGCTCTGACAGCCAAGTTGGGTAAAAGCTAGGGATGCTCCGATCAGGATTTTTGCAGCCGAAACAGAGTACCGATTCCTTGTGATGGTGATCAGCTGATACTGACTACCGATTCTAATGCTTCAAGCTTTATAATGCATTAAGCACATTTTCCCTCTAAGTATGAACCTTAAGAGAATATCTTGCTTTACCTAAGAGAATAAATCAAGGATGCTGCATATAATCCCTTAAACACGTCTCTTATAGCCATTTAGGTGTGAATGTGTCATGGGCAGAAGCAGCTTTACAGAAAATAATTCATCCATTCATTTTACTATGGCTTAGTCCCTTATTTAAAAATTAAGATAAAAATTGTGTTATAAAATTGTTAAGAAAAATTACAAACTAAGCAATTTGGAAACATTGCAAATGATGAAAGAAGAATTCAACATGTATCAATCTAGAAGTTAAAATGCACACCTATAAATCTAATACTTCTTTACTAAAGGAAATAGGCCTATAAACTGTTTATCGCAATAAGTATATTACAATAAGTTATATTATTAAATATTCATATTAAAAAATAAATTAAGTTTTATTTATCTAATAATTCCAGCTTTTAGTGAACTTGCAATATTGTCAAAAAACAGAACTTTCAGTTGTTATATGTAAAAAGGCCTAAATACATGCAGGACCATTCAAATATTTTGCTCGTCTCCAACTATTAACAGCAGATCACTCAGTGAGAGAGAGGAAGATGTGCACTCGCGATATCTTTACTGCTCTATTCATTTAACCGAACAAATGTCATGCTCAGACCATCACTGTGCCTCTCGCGATCTGTTCTGTTGCTCATTCATTCTTGTTGCCATGATTTCCGGGTATTTTAACTAACTTTTGGGGATCACAGAGCCGGTATAAATTTGTGGGAGACTCGCAGAGCTTCTGAGAGAGGTCATAAGGTTGGATGAGACGCTAGATAGGGGCTTTCGTCACAGCAGCTCAAAACACTGGAAATACAATGGTTGCACCTGCAGCAAAGAGAACATCGCTCGCGCGAGTTGCACCAATAAACTGTAAACAGAGGTCACACCGCATCTGTATATATACCCTAATAAAATGGTAGGGGAAACACTGAAAAGTGTATCCCAACAATGACTGAAGCCACAAAAATTAGAGGGTTCGTTGAATAACATTTTAATAAAATAATATATCAAATACTATTTTAAAATACAGTTTATTAACAAATTTATTTCCAAAGATTACACATTACTCTGATTTTATGCAGATTCTGATTTTCTAAAATGATTCTATAATATAAAATATTATTTGAAAAATAATTACAAAAATATTTAAAAATAAATGTTTTAATTATTTTAAATTGTAAAAATATTCTCCATTAAAATAAACTATAGTTTTCCCCAAACAGCAACATTAGCAACGTGTAATTTCCACTAACTTTAACTTTTTAGATGTATGTCATATTCATGTAAAATCGATCAAAAGAAGGACTTGGTTATTATAATTATTGGTTATTGATATTGGTTAAAATTTTTCAGAAAATTGTGCATCCCTAATGAACAGAGACAATTTATAACAAATTTTCCCTTTACATATATTTACTTATATTAACATTTCTCACATTCTGCACTCAACAAAATGTAATGCCACAGGCTCATGACCGACCTCTATCACCTATCTGCACGTCGAGACTCATTCACCATAAGGTAATGCAACGCCCTCCGGTCAGCGGCTGATCTCAGGCCTGTGGAGCTCTTTCTGCAGCTCTGATAACTTTAAGCTTCCAGCCAAGGAGAAGAAGAAGGCTGATAGATCTCCCAGGCCACTGGAGCTTGGACTCATTTGTCAGCCACATGTCAAAGGGAAGATGACATTTACAGCCCTGTGAAGTGACTGCCTCCAGCTCGCCGGGCAGCCCTGAAGTAATAAATGTTTACCTTAAAGGAAGAGTGCTGCCAAACCAACCTCTCTCCGACGACAGAAAGAGGGCCTTTCTGCTCTTGGGGTCCTTATTTTCCAACACCCCTCACTCACGCTGTCAAAAAGAAACAGATTAATGACACAATTTGCCCGACAAATCATATTAGCAGAAGCAGACACAACGGTGGAAAAACTTTTGCCGTACCTTTTCAAGGAGCGATATCAGTTCAAATAAAATGTATTCCTGTCTGACATTTATAAAGGTGGGTGGTGAGAGCGAGAGAAATATAATGATCCTCAGAGACGGGGAGATGACCGGCTTTGAACAACGATGAAAAAACATGCTGGAGAAAAAAAGAGAGAGTCTTTTCATATCGTGGCCTCCATCTACAGCATCTTTGGATGTTTACAGTGAGCTGATATACACTCATTGGAAAATTCTCATCGGATGTGTTCAGAATGCTGTAGTCTGCATCCAATCAGCAGCATCTTTTGTAGCAGGAAACAAAGGTATTTTTATGTGGACCAAATGGAGTTGAGCCATTGCTGCTGTTAGTATGCTGCATAAATAGACTGAAGATATAATGTTGTTGTTTTTTTGTCTCTCCTTAGCCATCGTTCGAACAGAGGCACTTAAACAGGAGACAAATGTCCGTGGGAGCAATTTATATGATTGTATTTTGTTCATATCCATCCTCATAAAAAGCCTGCATGATTCACTGTGAGGAGTGAAGTCCTTGAAGAATCCCTCCTGACAAATCTTTGAACGCTCAAATAACCTTAATATTTAAAGAGATAAAAAGGAGCGTCCGTTGAGATGCTTTAAAAAAGACTTTGAGTATGAGAATGGGGAGGTCCTCGGAGGCCACTTTTCACGGACAGTACAGCAATCCGATTAGATTGGAACAGAGCCATACAGGACAGGCTGTGGAGGTGATTCAGGAGCTCCAGGGGGAGCATGTGTAGTCTCTTCTAATCATTGGTCTCGCACTCCACAGAAGACATGGAGATGTCGGACTAAAAGACTGTGCGTGGAAGGTGTGTAGATCTGTCACGGACATAACACCCTGTAATCCAGCCCTCATGCTGCGAGAGGCTTATGAGTCGAATCAGAAAAGGGAAAATGGAGAGTCTTCTCCTTCTCTGGGTTTGATTGACATTCTTTATTTTAT
Source organism: Danio choprae (assembly GCA_903798125.1). Taxonomy (NCBI): domain Eukaryota; kingdom Metazoa; phylum Chordata; class Actinopteri; order Cypriniformes; family Danionidae; genus Danio; species Danio choprae. Next base: position 9,245,223 of record CAIGQW010014484.1, on the reverse strand, counting down.
AAAAATCATATCAAAACGAATCAAACAAAACTGTAAAAGTAATTAAATGAAAAATAAATGGCACATTTATTCCCCCAACGACGACGACGACTACTACTAATACTACTGCTACTAATAATAATAATAACAGTGTATTTTTCTATTATACAGAAATTAAAGGCAATATCAGTTACAGTAGGTCTTTAAATAAGCTTTGGGGTCTTGGAATACATTGGCATGCAATTCAACAAAAAAAAATGAAACAGTAACTGTAATAACATTGCTACTATGTATATATAACAACTACTTTGCTTGTTTCTTTTTCCATACAAATGACGTGAACTGACAGTTGTCAAAGTTTCAATGGGATTTATTTTTTGTCTTTCTTCTGTATGATGCCTAATAAATTTAAAAGCATTTAGTGGTATTAATAAATGCACATTTTAAATGTTGAAATTGACGGTCTGAAATTTCCCATTTTAGAGCAACTTCGCATAATATGCAGAGTCATTTATTATGCTGAGTAAATGTTATCATTTTCTAAAAAAAAAAGTTTTGTTTTGTTATTTTTATTGTTATTAATATTTGAATCATATAGTTGTTTATATTATTTTTGTGGCATTTACAGTTTAGAATGTTACCATGAACATTAATATTGTTTCGAACTTTGAGTTGTGTTATAATATCAGACCTTTTAAAACCAGTTTAACTGCCAATCCAAAGAACTCCTTAGACAAAACTTTTCATTTTAGAAATCCAGCAAGCAAAGCTCATTAAAAGCTTATAGAGGATGGCATCCAAAAATCAATGCCTGAACAGTATGTGTGGGCAAAATGACAAAGAGGCTAAACTGTGAGGTGACAATGACCCCTGCGTGGACTACTGGAGGGGGGCGTTTGCTTTGACACAAGCCTACAGTAGAAAGACAATTGAGATAGCGAGAATAAAGAAGAGCACAGAAAGATAGAGAAAAAGCTTGTGAAGGTCACAAAAAGGTAGAGAGACAGAACAGAGATATTGGAGTGGAAGAGAGAGAGAGATAGAGAATGCAGTCGGCCAGTGGCGGCATGTCAGAGGTGGGAGCAGTACTGTTATCTGCTGATCCCAGAACTTCCCGGAGGAGTGCTGGAGTCCACCCGTCTCACGTAGTGCAGTGTGCATAGGGACGACTCTGCCGGCTGACAGGAAAGCTCGATTAGCGTGCCACAAAGAGGCCGCCGCACAGGAACACTTCCCTCGGCCAAAGGGGCTGCGTCCGCATCGCACACACTCCAGGCCTCCTTCCTGCGGGGGTGACAAATGCACACACGGCAGTTCACCAAAAGAGATGACGCCAGGGACACATAAAAAGAGGTGCGAGAGGTCAAACACGCAAACATGTACACTTGTTATGAAATGCAACAGGTTAACTAGCAGCTTTTGAGTGAGAATAGGAAAACTGTACTCTGTAGGTACTTTTATTTCACTTTGAACACTAGCCTGGCAAACATAAAACATAATTGGAAAAACAACACCCAATGTATTGACTTCTTGTTATGGATATGAGAGGGATGGACCTTTACGTACAACACTGTTTTTTTATTTCAGACATTTACTTTTTACTATTAAAAAATGGTAACACTTTTAAATAGTGGTTAAACATGAACAAACAATTAGTAATACATTTAATACAACTCAGAGTGGATTAACTAATGTTAACAAGCACAACTTTATAGGTGAATTGAATAAATTAAATTGGCCGTAGTGTATGCGTGTGAATGAGTTTATAAGGATATTTCCCAGTACTGGGTTGCAGCTGGAAGGGCATCTGCTGCGTAAAACATATGCTGGATAAGTTGGTGCCCCCTGATGAATAAAGGGACTAAGCCGAAGGAAAATGAATGAATGAATAATGGGCATATTTGATCAGTGTGCTCAGGTCCTGTGTCTTTTGCTACAAAATGTTATTGAAATTTTTTTTTCAACAATGAGTTTTGTGTGAATAGCACCTAAAGCCAGACTCACTTCAGGAGTTTTAGGACTATAGTGGACTTCGATTCTGACAATTTGAGAATACTTCTTCAGAAGGAGTTGGTTGATTCTGAAACTTGAACCAGAGTAGCTTGATAGTGTGAGGCGTTTATCTTAACTTAACTCCATCTGCTTGAAGACACATGGGGTTGCCATAATTATAGCATATGTGTGATATTAATTGGGATGTATGATTACATCAGTACTATGTAATAGCCAGTGTATCCTTACAAGAAATGTTAACATTTTTATAAAGTAATTTTAGATTAAACTGAACTCAACTTCTAATATAAATTGAATCTAATAAAACTTTAAAAAGTTAAGCTGAAACATGCTTTACTTAATGAGTTAAATGATGAAAAAAACAAACAAACAAACGCATCATAACTTATGGATCCTTTTTTTTCTACAGTGAACCTGCTGTATGGGTCCACTGGACATCAAATATGGAATAAACTTCTTTTGCAACAGCATGGTTCTCTGTATGATACATCTTGGAAAATGCTCAACAACCGTAAGAACAAAGAGAAACGGTGAGTGTGGATAGCTGTGGACAGTGTGTGTGAAACATTGCCTGTTGAAATGTCAATGATGATTTGCTGCAGAGGTCAAGTGAGGTGCATGTTTTAAAGGTACTCTAAGAAACTTTGTGAAGATTCTCATTATGTGTTTGATCAACCTGATTTCATAATTGGTTCCTCCTGAAATGATTCCAGCAAAATTATGTGGATAGAATTCAGCCATCAAAATATCAACCAAAAATCTTTGAATATTGATCTGCACTTTGAATATTTTCACAGGGTGAACAATTTTTTATTTTAAAGTATACTGATATAATAATTCATTATTTGTATAATAATTTATTATAGCAAATATATTATCAAAATAAACTAAAACATCACATAAATTGTGCAAAATAATCTTAAACCAGACCCACATGGGCTTTCTAACCTCTTTTTGAACAAATTAGAACAGTCACGCCCCTCAAACCCCCAAAAAAGATATCACAGGCTTTTTGGCAGTTTATTTACAGTTCATAATTTTTCTGTAATCTTCAAGGTTATGTGAAAAAAGGTCTTTTTGAGTTACATTTTTAAAGAACATTTAAGACTTCATAAAAACATAAAAATATAAAAAAAAAATTGTACAGTATCAATGTGCCCACAGCCATCAGTAATCTATATTTCTTTGTTCTTGTTGACATCAGACTCTCCTGAGACACAATTACCTTTAAACTCTGCTAAAATGATCACATTTTGGTCGTCACATTTTGCTGCTGACATCTTGTCATTACAATCAGGAATTGCGCATTCATGCATATTCGTCACACTGACCAACAGAAAAGCTGCTAGTTTTGAAAGTGACTTCTAGGAGTTTATACTGTACAAGTACAATACATCACAATGCTTCTTACAACGAACAGTGGAACCTTTCTTTTTTGTTTTTCTTTCCCCTGAAATTAATTTAATAAACCTTTCCACCCCATTTCCTTGGAGTCAGCACAAAGATTGTTTTATCCTGAACCAACTAGTTGGCTTAAAAAAATGTCTTTATAATTAATCCATAAAGCCAAATACTTCACCTCTAGGTGAGTCCATTGGCAGTCTTCCAGAGAGTGAACTGAATATGTTTGAGCTGTCCTCGGCCCCGCGCGTGCTGCCTGTGATCACACAATGGATCCCGGCCGGGGAAGTGGGCTTGGGCCAGATGTGGAGAGAAAGATAGCAGAGGCGGGATGGGAGTTGGAGACCCGGTAAGCGGGGAATCTGGCAGCCCGTTAGGGGACTCTGTCCTGGAAGCCCATTGTTCGGGAAAGGAAAAACACAACAACAACAACAATATAAAAAGCAGTGACACTTCCCGAATCTTTTTATATGATCACGCAAAGAACAATCGGCAAGGCGGAGTGCGTTGTTACGGGGATATTGGAGGAAGCTTCCCCTCTGAGACACTAAATGATCTTTTCACACCTCTTTCGAAAAATCATGCTGCAAGAGAGGTGAAAACAATGTAATTTGCTGACTAAGAGCAAGTGTGTTCGGCTCATTTGTAAGATTACAATGGCCTTTAGCCTAGTTCAGATATGAACAAAGTTAAACTGGAAAATGGGGAATCCCGGATGGAATACATTTTGTACATACACTAATGGATCATGCATTTAGTTTGATTGTTTATGCCACAAATTAGTAAAATAAAAAAAAAATAATTTATATATATATATAGAGAGAGAGAG
>CAIGQW010014484.1:9192806-9211001 GCA_903798125.1 Danio choprae | reverse complement strand
AGCTGTGGATATATTATTCTTTTTTTTTTCTTTCAAATCAGGACTAATATATAGTTGTAATTAGGCATCTGAAAAGTGCTTTAGTTTTTTCTGCCTTATTTCCAATTAGAAAATTCATCAACAATAATATTTTTGCATTATAAATGTCACTGTGACTAAATATTTCACACACACTTGTGGATAAACAAAACATTTAAAAATATATATAATTTTTGTTTATCAGTACTGTTAAGCTGTGGCAAAAATAAATTTGTTAAGCACTGTATATATTAGCACAATATAACATTGCACTACTGTTTATATTATTTTGAAGGGCCAGTTGAATTAGTAAGGAATCAGCGTTGACTAAACACTCATTATGTGGAAGAAATGTAGCTTATCCTGTAAACCTTAAGAAGAGCAATAGAGGGCCTCATCTGAAAGCCATGATCAGGAATTTACTCACCAACAGTTTTCACCTCATTTCCATGTAGCATAGCAAAATCCCATTAATCACAAATGTCTTCTTTTTAATAAATATGCAAATTTATATTAGCCGATTGGTGTTACTCCTAATGTGTCATTAATAAAACATGAGCCTCTCTGCTCTCAGCCTGCCAATGCAATGGAGAACAAACATTCAGGGAAGATCCTGGAATGCAAATAGTCTAGCTTGATGCAGGGAAAAAAAGTGTATACATCCGTTGAGAAGCTCTACGCTGTGGATGCTTTTATTTTTAGGGGGATGTTAAACACTACAACTATCACAATTCTCCCGATGATGTTCACTTTGATTCCATCTCAATTCCCCACCCCGCATGCAACTTTAAATTGAAAAGTATGATCATTTATTTATGAAAGTAATTAGGTCATGATGTCTGACAAGTGCCATCTTTGCCTTTTTGAGACCTCTTAGGCCAAGAAGTGGATTACAGTCATGTTTTATTCACACTTGGCATGAGTCACATTATTGTAGTAGCTTATTATAGCTTCTTAACCTGCCTTGTGACCTGTGTTGTTTCTCTGCTAGAGCACAGGCCTTGGGTGGACTTGTCAGCAGAGTTAATGGTGCAGTTTTTTAATGGTCAGGAAAGATGTTGGTCTATAATAGACTCAATGTCTTTTTAGTCAAATCAGTGGAATTCTTATGACTATATGATAATTGAAGAATGAGCTTTGCATGTATTACTATAGAGCTTGATGGCAATGAAATATACAGGAGTCCACATCTTAAAGGAATCAGAACATCATTCCTGTCTTAGGACATTTTTGATCCACTTCACATGTTGACTACTGTATACCAGTAGTCATGATTAAAATAAGGGTTACATAAAAAAAAATACATTAAGAATGCTGTTATTGGGCATTTAAGAAAGTATTATCATAAATTGCTTCTCCAGTAATTACTGGAGACTGCCCTTTTGACACTGATTATTTATAATTGCATATGTTTTAAATGTGACTGTGATATTTGGTGGAAATGACAGAGTGAGACAAAGTTTTTTTTTAATCATACATTCATTAATTTTCCTTTGGCTTAGTCCCTTATTTATCAGGGGTCCCCACAGTGGAATAAACTGCCAACTATTCCGACACATGTTTTATGCAGTGGATGCCTTTCCAGCTGCAACCCAGTACTGGGAAACACCCATACACTCTCACAATCTCACACACACACTCATGCATACAGCTTATACCGCGTGTCTTTGGACTGTGGGGGAAACGGGAGCACCCTGAGGAACCCCACTCAAACACGGGGAGAACATGCAAACTCCATACAGAAATGCCAACTGGCCCAGCTGGGACTCGAATAAGCAACCTACTGAGCTAACCACTGAGCCACTGTGCTGCCTTTTTGAATCAATGCATTTTTAAAATATGTATTTATTTATTTGTTTGTATCCGATGGTTTTGCAAGTTGGTCTCTACTAGGGGAGATTTTCTCAGATCTGGGCCGCAACTTCAAATGAGTTTGATGTAAATCATTTGATGATTTCAACCCCAAACCCTGATGTAAATCAGTGATCATTTAAACTAAGAGTCATCAATCATTTTAATGTTAATTTTGTAGTGACCAAATGTAATTTCCATTTCATAATGGTAACACAGTGCATCATTTGAGATGATGGACGTGTTTTCCCATTTATTTAATAAAATAAAAATAAAATCTCCTTCAGATCTCCTTTACAGTGTTCACTGCCAGGCATTGTTAGTGGGCAAATTAAACTAGTCAAAGCATAACGTGTTTTAAGGTACATTTTTAAAATGTCGATTGCATTATATAATTAACTGTGATTAATTGGCATGCTCCATGTTCTTTGCATGCACCTTTTACACTTATCTGTGTGACATTTTTTTTTTCAGGTCTTTTCATTGTCATTATAAAAAAAAATGCATTCAAACATAGTGCATTAGACGACTGCAGAGGGTTAATGTCAGTTTCCACTGAAATAAAAAGAAAGCATTTTTAACTAAAGACATTTAGGTTAAAGGGGAAATCAGAAGTGTGAACATGCTGAGTATAACAGAATGTTTAAAGAATGCGCTTCAGGGCCAGCTGTAACAGGCCTTGGAATCTCCAAGGTTTACGAAGTTCATTCTAACATCTTTTACATGGCTTATCAAAAACAGCAGCAAGCAATTTTTCTTCAATATAGCACACTTGTTGCCATCAGAGCCTTTTAGACTCGCAGGCCTCCATATTGTGCATTTTCCCAAACGGATAAACGAAAGCGATTATTTCAGTATCAGCGGAGTTAAAAGCAAGTGAGATGCTGGGGCCAAATTGCCCGCCTCTGTCTCTTCATGTGCAATCAATCATGGGGCTCTCCTCGGCCGCGCTGTTTTAAAAACAGCTGTAATCTGTGGTCATTGTCGCCAGAGTAGATTGTTTGGCAAACTATTACCATAACTGTCAGGCCAAATCAGAAAAATAATCTCATCACTCCGGACAGATGCAGTTCCCCCTGCATTATTGATACGGTCATCTCGGAGAGAGAGAGAATTATAAAACATAGTTCTATTTACAAAGGGAGATTGGCTGGGTCCTTGAGAGTGAGTGAGAGGGACAGGTACTTCCAGGAAGTGAGATATAGGCAGTCCAGAAGGGAGCAGGAAGGAAAAGAAAAACAAATTTCTTGGCTTCTTGGGGTCACCTCACCCCATGGGCTTGCTTCCTCCGTGAAAATGAATCACCCGGATACACCGACTGAATACTCAAAGTGCTTTCCCTGCCTCTGAGGCCTTGACACTTAATATTAGATTTTACCCCCTTTTTTATTGCAAAATGGGGTGGCTGAGGTTGATCTCAATAGCAAGGTAATCTCTGCATTTACTCTAGAAAGCAAAAGCGTGTTAGCATTCTAATATTTTTTCCCTGCAACGTTGTGTTTGCGGAAGTGTCCATTTTTCGCAGGAGAGTGTAAAGTGATTTTGTTGACCAAGAAAAACACTGAATGCACTTTGCGGATCCATTGCAGACTGGTAAATATTGGACTGCAGGGCTGTTGAATGCACGTTGCTGATTGGTTGATGAATGTTTTAAAGTGTGCAGTTATTTTTTTAGGTAAAGCATTTCTGGGAAAGTCACATGATTTGCTAAAATGTAATATATACGGAAATGATTTCAGTTACATTAAAGGTCTTTACAGCCCACAACTGCAAAATAACCAAAACTCCAAAAATATATTAAGCTGTAAAACAATAAACTATAGCCGCTTTTCCACTATCGTGCTGAACTGTTCTAAGAGCAGCCAGAACCTCTAACCTAAATTCAACCAATAGGGTTTTCTAAACCAAAGATACAAGAAAAATGCAATACAACCACGTTGTTTAATCTCATTTGTGGAATCTGGCTTCACCAGACTCAAACCCGAGTGCTCTGCATCAAGTACACTGTACAAAGCTACCAAGCAAACTGACCCTCCCTGAAAAGTGGTCCGTATGGAGATAGATACAGTGAGGCAAACAAATTTGATTTGATTTCGCCTCACAGCAAGAAGGTCGCTGGTTCGAGCCTCGGCTGGGTCAGTTGGCATTTCTGTGTGGAGTTTGCATGTTCTCCCCGTGTTGGCGTGGGTTTCCTCCGGGTGCTTCGGTTTCCCCCACAAGTCCAAAAACATGTGGTATAGGTAAATTGGGTAAGCTAAATTGGCCGTAGTGTGTGTCAATGAGTGTGTATGGATGTTTCCCAGTGATGGGTTGCAGCTGGAAGGGCATCCGCTGCGTAAAACATATGCTGGATAAGTTGGCGGTCCATTCCGCTCTGGCGACCCCAGATTAATAAAGGGACTAAGCCGAAATGAAAATGAATGAATGAATGAATCATAGACAACATCAATGTGATTGCGTCCATTTGCTGTTGTGCGAAGAGTTACACAAAATTAATTCTTTATTCTTTTTTAATATGGCCCTGTAAATATAATTAATGTGAAAAGGAACAAAAATCATTGGCATCACACTGGTGTTCATTTTACGCCGAAATGCTCATTTCATCAGTTTTGCAAAAATGTAGGCTAAATGCCTTTGTGGGAAAAGTAGGTAGTAGCTTACATCTTGCAGTTATACAGTAACTACTGTATAATGATAACTATAAATGTAAAGTTTTAATAATCATGCTGTAACTATAACAATAATGTTACACAGGAATAATATTGTTTTAATCACTTTCAGCATAAGCTTGTGGAATAGACTGTAATACAATTATGGATAATTATTTTGTAAAAATTAATATGTAATAATTTTATAATCGGTATTTTTAAATATTTCTTTAAATTTGAATTTGTAATATGTAATGGCATAAGTGTGAAATAATAAAATTTGCAGAATTGTGCAATAAAAATGTACTAAACCCATCTCAAATTTCTCTCGCGAGTGTCATTCCCGCCTGCTGTTCTTGCGTAAACCCACCAGAGGCCGCTGTTGACTGACTTTTTGTCTGACTGACTGACTGATCGACTGACCCACCCTCACCCTGTTGTTTACTTATTTATTTTATTTTTTGGATTCTGTTTTTGTCTTACCTGTTTTCCGGAACCGTTCTTTACCGGACTCATACCTTGTCGTTGTGGTCAACTCCTCTCTGCGTCTCAAGTCCACCGAAGTACATGGCGATCTAATGGGACAAACTGGTTACAGCAGAAAAACCGTCCATACGGAGGTAAGCAGTCAGCTGGAAAGCATGAAAAGGAATGGCGTCATACCGCCCCGTAGCATTCGTTTTAAAAATGAAATGCAGCCATATGTACCTCTGGCTACATAATTCTCCAGAAAAGTATATAGGGCTACCTTTTCAGAATGAGCCTATGTTGCACATTTTGTATGTAGTTAGTTATGCAAAATAATATTTTTTACTCCAAATGAAGGGGTGTGAGAAATTTCCCAGAAATCTTTTGTTTTTTTTGCATTATCATAAATTTAAACAACACATTAACTGAATGCACAGTAGTCTCACCTCATTGTCATGTCTGATACCCAATGACTGTACAGCACACCTTATCGAAAGGGATTTTGTTTGAGTTTTTGTTTGTTCGTCTACCAGCCATATCAATGCATGACCTTTGTAACGTTGTTGTGTTGTGGTTACTACCATGAATACAATGCAAATGAACAGGGCCTAGGACATGCTTATACTGATTGATGTTTGTCCCAATTAGGATTGGGCCTAAATTGGTCAAAAAAATTGTCTTTCACACAAGACAAATGTATTAAAATAAAGCATCTTAACAATGTATTTAGTCTGTTGTATGATAAACAACAGTTATATAAACAACTGTTGTACAATAGAAAATTTACTACAGACCGTAGGAAATAATTATTAGGAAATAATGCTTACTGGAGGTGGTAATGCAGACCCGATGACATACCTTTCCTTATAAACATCATTGTTCTGTTTCCCCTTAGACCATTTTTGTGCACTTCTAGGTGTTTCAAGTACATATTTTTTTATGTCTCTCCCATTGACCCGTGCAGCCATGCTGAATCGCAGGACCACTGTTTGACCGGTTGCCAAACTTTGTGTTGTAAAAACATGTGTCCTTCACTGGCACGGGACACAATTTGGCAGGATAGTATACAGCGGCTTACAAGATCTAGCATATGGAAGGACAAATAGTCTCTCACCCAATGCATCAGGTCTGTGCCATCTTCTCTCACAAAAAAAAAGAACATGATGGATGTTGGAAGATGAAGGCTGGGATGGATCCAAGCAAGACATTCAGCCAATAGTTAGTAACAGCCGGGTTAGAGTTACTGCACCCTTGGCTTGGGAGGCCTTGCCAGGAAAATCCGTTGTCGGCTTGTCTTGGAGTTTTCGTAAAGGTAACCCAATGCCTTTTGCTTGGATTAGTATGAACTTCTCAGTGGCTAACATTAGCATATTATGTGGTCAAAGATAGATCAAAACTTTGATTTAGCTCTGACCGATTCAGCTGTGTTTTAGCCTGAAGTTTGCTTTGGAAATGACTGTAGTAAAACCATTGGTTCCATAAACCAGCGATCCACAAATAAAATGGCAGGAGATCCACTGACTTCTAAAATCAGGCATTTTTAAAAGGTTGTTTGCGCATGAATCTGCAGATTTTTAAACCCATCATTCAGTCTATTTATTTACTTATGTAAATGTGTATGAATATATATATTTTTGAGTTTTTATATTCGTTTCAGTAATAGTATTGAGTAATATGCAAATGTTTATATGATTTAAGTAATATTTTCTGTCTTTTAGCAGATATATTACATTATATGAGACTGACTTTGTTTACCAAACAAGTGGATCTAATTGGATTTCCATTATAAACCTTAAAAATGTTTTTTTTTATTTAATGTTTTATGTTTTTAGTTACTATTCTCTCAAAATCATTCTGACAGACAGAAGAAAATAAACTTTTTTATTCTAATATTCTATTTTTTTTTCTTTTATTCTGTATACAAACTTCTTTAAGTCTTTAAGAGCTATTAATCGTTTGACAGCATTAATAAATATAATACTATATAATTATTATAAATCTTAATAATGTTTTATGTATTATAATTAAAAACAGATATTGCAAACATCACTCTTACGCAAAATCCATGAGAACGTTAATAAATTGTTTTATAATTTATATACTGTACCTGTAGAAAGCTTACAGAATATACAGTACAGTACTGGATAATGTGTTAATATTACTATAGTGTTACCATAGCAACTATAGAATTACCACAACAGAATGATAAAACAAATGATCTATAATACAGTGCAAAAACACTATGATATTTACTATAAAGTACTATAATATTTTTTGTACAGTAGGTAGTAGCTTACATCTTACAGTAACTACTGTATAATGATAACTATAAATGTAAAGTTTTAATAATCATGCTGTAACTATAACAATAATGTTACGCAGAAATAATATTGTTGTAATCACTTTCAGCATAAGCTCATAATAAACATTATTTTAGAATAGACTGTAATAAAATTATGAATAATTATTTTGTAAAAATGTATATGTTGTAGGGGCAGCACGGTGGCACAGTGGTTAGCACAATCGCCTCACAGCAAGAAGGTTCGCTGGTTCGAGCCACGGCTGGGTCCCCCTGTGTTTGCATATGTTTCCTCCGGGTGCTCTGGTTTCCCCCACAAGTCCAAAGACATGCACTATAGGTGAATTGGGTAAGCTAAAATTGTCCGTAGTGTACAAGTGTGAATGGGTGTGTATAGATGTTTCCCAGTGATGGGTTGCAGCTGGAAGGGCATCCGCTGCTTAAAACATATGCTGGATAAGTTGGCGGTTCATTCCACTGTGGCGACCCCAGATTAATAAAGAGACTAAGTCGAAAAGAAAATGAATGATTGAATAATATGTAGTAATTTTATAATTGGTATTTTTAAATATTTCTATTTGCAATATAAACAATGTCCACTTTTGTGAACAAAGAACAATGCTGTCAAACGTATCCCTGCTCACACGAATCCATTAAAATGGCAAGAACCAATAATAATAAATGATTAAAAATAAATAAAAATTATAAAATTAAGTAATTAAAAGCTAAAACTTAAAACAGTTCCCACGTTCAGTTTTGGTTGTGATGTACTCATGCACGCCTGTAGACTAAACACATTTTTGCTGTTCACACAGAGATAGTAACACAATTGTTAATAAAAACAAAAACGGCCACTTTGAAATCCATTGTTGTGTAAATACACGGCCAAATAGTTATTTATTTTTTAATTTTTAAACATCTTACATCAGTCACATTCTAAACATTGACCACTTTGTACTCAATTTAAAATATTTAAAATGCGTCTGATGTTATTGTTTCTTTATCAATGACTTCAGTTAAATGCTTACCTCCAAATCAAATGTCGACGAATTATATTTCGAAACACCTTTTAAACATTTACACATGCACAATAGCAATATATGAGGTCATTTATGAAAACCAAAAATTCCATCCTTACATACTCCACATACCCCTGATTAATCCCATGAACAACATCTTTATTTTAAAACAATTAGGACATTCATGTTACAAAAAAGGAAAACAAATTACCAATGTGTATTTCCCCATGACAAAGAGCCATGCACAATGAGTGAAAGTAAATGTGCTATGTCACAATTGATCATCCTTGAGGGGAAAAAGAATGTCTGAATCAATTGAGGCTCAGATTGAGAAACATTTGCTCAGGACGCCGAGCAGACCTGGCAGTGGGACTTCAGGACCTGAGTGTGATAAATTTGTCCTTATTATCCCTATTGATGTTTAAATTTCTTCAGGGCTGTAAGTACACAGGCACCAGGCAGTGACAGAGGTATGGCGACCTCCTTCGATCCATAATTTACACCTGTTAGTGGACTCCCCTATCGTTTGTGAGTACACTCAGGCTTAAAGGTTAACAAAAGAGACGCTGGACCGGCTCCGCAGCCGAGGCAACGGATCAATGTCAAGTAAATAACCTTTTCTACCTTATTTCCCGAGCAGTATTGATCCGCTTTCTCTCCCCCCCCCTCCCCGTTTTTCCTCTCCATTCAGCGTTTTGTCATGTCTCCAGCCAACACAGGACACGCAACAGCAGTTTCCCATTGGAAGTGCAAAGTGTCATTTCCTGACAGCCCTATTTTGAATGATTTCTCTGTTATGGCATGTAAAGATGGTCGTTTCTTGGAGAGACAGTTCATGAATTATTCAGTTTCAGAGAGGAATCAGCTGTTGCATTCATATGTGGAAAAAAATGCAGAATAATTAAGGGTACACTATACAGCATATGGGCGCCTAAGCGTTTATGCTGCAGTAAAACATTTACTTAGTAAATGATGAACAACATTCACTTAATTTGTAATTATTTTGTAAAGCTGATTACCAGGTGTCGCCACAGTAGAATTAGCCGCCTATATTATATTATATTATATTATATTATATTATATTATATTATATTATATTATATTATATTATATTATATTATATTATAATATATTATAATATATTATATTATACTATATTATATTATATTATACAACCAATAATTATTAATTGTTAATTTTTTCTCAAAATTAAATGTTTGATCAAATAATATCATATAACCAATAGTATATTATATTATACAAGTAGTTATTAATAAACACTTTTCTTTCAAATATTGTTATGTTGTGTTGTGGAATTGCATTAGTGATTCTTAATGCTGTCCAGTTGACTGAATCATTATCAGATAAAAATGCAATAAAAGCATGTAATGAGAATAGTGACTGATTACAATATTCAGTTGCTATGGGTTAACTCATTTTAACAGTTATTGTGTGCTTATTGCATATACCAATAAAACCAGTGTGTTTGTGTATGTGGTTGTTGGGATATCAATATGGTAATAATTGAGGAGACATGTCTCATCTTTATGTCTTCGTAATAATAAGCTTATCATTCCAGAAGAATCTTAGCTTTGTTGTGTTGTGTTATCATAGTTTTTATATAGCCTATAGTATATTTATTATACAACCAATAGTTAATAAACACTTTTTAAACGAAGGGTAAGTTTGTTAGAGAAATAAGTAGCTCAGTTATAGCTGTAAAACTGGAACTGCTAAAAAGACCTGCATTTAAAATGCTATACTTTTTTAGGAGGCAACACCTTTATTTGGAATCAATTTATCTGATGGGTGGCGCGATGGCCCAGGGGTTAGCCCTGTTGCCTCACAGCTAGAAGGTTGCTGGTTCAAGTACCGGCAGGGCCAGTTGGCATTTCTGTGTGGAGTTTGGATGTTCTCCCTGTGTTTGCGTGGGTTTCTTCTGGGTGCTCCGGTTTCCCCCACAGTATAAGTTAATTGAATAAACTTAATTGGCCATAGTCTATGAGTGTGTGTGTAAATGAGAGAGTGTATAGATGTTTCCCAGTACTGGGTTACAACTGGAAGGGCATCCGCTGCGTAAAACATATGCTGGATAAGTTGGCGGTTCATTCCGCTGTGGCGACCCCAGATTAATAAAAGGACTAAGCCGAAAAGAAAATGAATGAATGAATGAATAGTTGGAGGTTCATTCCGCTCTGGCGACCCCTGATAAATAATGGACTAAGCCGAAGGAAAATTTATGAATAAATGAATTTATCTGATAAAACCTTGCAGCTCTTTTCCATTCATAAGCAGCTACATGATTACTGAAAAAAAGCGTAATGCAGTACTTTAAATGAAAAAACACTCTAAATACTATATTGCTAAAGTTTGTGGTAGCAAATAACTATAGCAATATATAGCAAATGTACTGTAAAAAGAGAGTAATTTGGCCAGCTTTATTTTAAGACTTAATCATTGAGACAGAAATTCAATAGCGGTATTAAACGAAGTAAGATTTCTTAGGGTCGGCTGAATAATCTTTAAACAGGCATGTTGAGAGGCTGCAGTTGGTCGCCGGTGTTTTGTTTGCCTCCCTTTTTGCCTCTAAAAGCACAGAGCCATAGCGAGAAAAAGATGAAAGTTATTTTCTTCAAGTGAGAGCCAGAACCGAATGAGGTCAACCACAACTTTAGAATGGAGAGACCCTCTCCACCTCTTCCCATTGCTGTAGTTAAGCATGTACTGCTCAGAGAGATTTGTAATCGTACAGTCCACTTGAGTCCCGGCTTTCTTTCAAGACAGGGATTCTGAATGACCAAAACAAAGTCTTTTCCTGGAAAAAGAAAGATTGATGGTCCTTTTAAAAACGTTTAGGAATGCAGAACCAGAAAACGTTCAGAAATTCAGCTGGATGAGGCCAAGGTGAAACTGTTATTCCGTATCATGAAAAAGAGAGCGTTAAATGGATGATTAAATGTGTCATATCTATTAGTAAAACGCATGCAAAATAAATGTGATGTTTTTGACAATGTATATGCGGAAATAGAGATTGTCAATATTTTGGATTGTTTGCTTGATGTTCAGCAGCATTTAAACAGAGATTTCCGAAAGCTGCATGTCAATTTCAAATTAACCTTAACAAACAAACTCTTGGATTATGTTGGGATTAACAGCAACCTTCTGTTATTGGGAGCAATGTTTTCATTTCACCCTGGTTTGGGTTTATTTCGTTTAATGGGCGAACAGGCTATAGGATTAGAAAAAAAAGGACTGTGAGGTCTATGATGTGACTCAATACATTCCTTAGTTAAGTAGTAAATGAAGTGATTCCTAAGGCTGTCCAGTTGACTAAATCAATAGGAGAATAAACATGCAATAAAAGCATGTAATGAGAGTAATGGTTGATCACAATATTCAGTTGCAATCTATTCAGCCGCTATGGCTTAACTCACTTCAACAGTTATTGCATGTGCTTATTGCATATACCAACAAAACCAATGTGTTTGTGTGTTTGTTGGGATATTAATATGCTAATAATTGAGGAAACATGCATCAGCTTTATGACTTTTTAATCTAACACATTAATTAACACATGTAAATAGCTAAAAAAGTATAAAATAGATATTACATTAAAATAAAATAATAATACTTTACAAATTGAGCATGATTAAAAAAACACAAACAGCATGAAACAACACAACAATCGCTAAAAACAATCATCATAACAAAATATCGTTACTGTTTGTAGTTATTAATACACTAATTGTTATTCCTAAAAGAACTAAAACAAAAAGATGTGTCAAATTGTTACTTCCAATAAATATAATATCACAGTTCAGATCTAGTACTGCTTATATTCAAATATCAGCACTGTTTGATTGCTTAAATGTATACCATAACTGTATAGTATGTGTAAAATATAAACGGTATACTGTTTTAAATATTAATCATTAATCATACAGGGACATCTTATATTTGAGGGGTTGTTTTTAGTCAGTCTGTCTTTCCAGCTATCTGATTCCCATTAGTATACTTTTTATAAACTTTTTTTTTACAATATTTATTTTAAATGGTTGTTTTAAATGTTTTAGCATTTTAAGTTGATCATTAAAAAGTAATGTGTCAATATAAGTATATAAAAAAGGGAAAAAGTTGCAGCCATGCAGCTTCCGACGAGATGCATGTTAAACAAATTACATCACACCACGTATCAGTCGGCGTTATACAGCACTTTTGTTGCAACATGTACACATCATCTCGTGATCACAAGGTAGGTAATTGAGCCATCAGTGTCCTAGTATTTAGCAGATCAAGGCTCTTTACTAGCACCCAAATTATAGTGTTCGCAATCCACTGATTGACGTCAGGAGTGCAATGAGACACACCCTCTGGATTGTTTTGTCTAGGCTGCCGTCCAGTGAACAACTATTGATTTCCCCTGGCCTGTGCAGATCCCACTCCAACATGAGTGATTATCAAGCCTTTTCCTTGTGATGACACTGCACTTAGGTTCCATCAGCTCAGCTTCTCTTTGATGAATGTGCCCTGCGTTGCGACTCCCTCCCCCTGTGACATACACACTAGGCTGCGAGTGCTTGTTAGTGTGCAAACCTTTGCTGTATGTGGTTACAAATCCACATCAAAAGCTGCGGCTACACGCTCTGTTCTTGCGTCCGCTCACCACCGTCCAAGGGTATATGTTCTGTGCAATTACTCATGAATGTTTAGAAAGCAGTGTGCAAATACCAAAGGGTCAGACTTGATTTTGTGGGTACTGTATGTAGACTTTGTAGTGTGGATGCCAAGCCGGTGTGAATAAATGTTAGTGAGTGACATGGATGGAGTTGATTTTTCAGTTGCTCTGGAACTGTAGCTTGATAGGGTACAAGCTACTAATAGTAAGTTAATGTAGTTAATCTACCTTCAAACTGCTCTCCTAAAAAGTAGTTACTACAATTTGTTACTATACTACAAGTTGGTACTAAAATTACACTAAAAATTAATGTTATTTAAAGGGACATGAAAGTCCTCCTGTTTAAGCAGGGTGTTTTCACACCTCTAGCTTGAATAAAGTCAGGAAAGTGGGTGAGTCCGGCTTTGTTTATGTGGGACTGTCGAGTTGCGAAAGAGGGAAGGGTTTGCATGAAAATGGGAGTTTCAGTACATACATGTGCTGATTTTCACAGCGGCAACACAGACGAAGGCGAGACAGACAGCGACTACGTTTACCTGGACATCAGTCATCGAATGATTTGCCTTAATATGATTAAGGTGTTTACATGAGTTGCTTTTTGAATGTTCCTTTCATGATCCTGTTTTACATGTTATAGTACATAATATGATTAACGTTATCGCGTCACCACGCTATCGACATTTCCTCTGGAGATTCATGTAATTTTGGGTGTTTCATTCTTAATTTATCGACTTTAACTGCAGTTTGGCACTTTCAATTTCATTCAGAAACATTTCATGCATTCCCCCCATGATAAAACGAGATATTGGATGTGAGGAACTGCTGGAAGAGTGTTGTCTTAATGGAATGTTTGATGTTGTATTCTGTATGGGAGAAAAAAAAACCTCTCCGCATTTCTCAGTCCATGCAAAGACTTGGTAAGTGCAGTGTGTGTATAAACTATCCTGTCACAAAATGCAGGGAAATCCTACACAACGGTAATAGTTTGATTAAGGTGTTTACATTTAAGGTGATATTAACGTACTGTAAACAGCGGTGCTCTCATTGCGGGAAAATGGAAGCAAAACCTTTGTTGCAGCACAATTATAAACAACACTGACCACCCATGTCTCAGAACAATTCTTCTTTCACTTTTCTCTCTGAACACTGTAACAGGTAAAAGCTATATCATGCATATTAATGAAGTTGCACCTCATTCACAATAGAGCGCGCTGATTGGTGGTCTAAAAAGACTTGGAAGTCTTTCTCATAAATTAATGCTGAAAACTCAAAGACATCACATTGTACTGGCCGGTACAGACATCCAGTCTCCACGCTGGAATTTACACAAGGATCTCATGACCGTGACGTAGCTTCAAAATTTATTTTCAAACCGGAAGAACAAACAGCCAATCACACGCAGCAAACAGCCATCTCACGAGAGAGTCAGCAATCTTCTGTTGACGGTTAAGAGATCAGAAATATAATGCATTTGAATGTTTACTGCAGGTGTTTTAAGGCAGCAATAAACATTGATGATGCAGAAAATGTTTAAGAAGGCAAATTAAAGAAAATAGTATTATATCAGTGCAAATCAATCAACTGATTTTAATGGTTTTAAGGTTCACAAACAGCTCAAAATATAAGCTTGAAAGCTTCATGTAAATGTATATGTAAATTCTAATTAGAAGCTATTAGTGTTAATTGACAATTTGACATATATAATATAAACTGTTTAAATATATGAATAAAGCTGACTGGGTCAGTTTGGATTTACCATCTCTAACCCTGAATTAAACCAGCTTCTTGAGCATGACAGTTCAGAGTTTGTTCTAATTAAATACAAACTTACCTGGGTAAACACATTGGGATTACGTTACATTAGAGTTTAATGATACATCTAATGTTGATAAATAATGTTTATTGTATTACTTCAGTGTTACTATTGTGGTGATTAGTAGTGAGCACTTATATATTAGCATGTTTCTCTGCTTGTGGATAGTCATATGATGAGCCAATGCTCATCACAAAGCAGCTGTCTCACCAACACCTGCTTTTGGTTGTGTTTTTGTCTGTGTAACAAAGGTACAATGTGTGGACATTAGTACTTCAAAACATTGGTATATTAACAAACATACAGAATGAAATACGGTAGTTTATTGTAACTTTTTCATTTCTTTTAAGTTTGTATCATATATTTAACTTAAAATTCTGGCAACCACAGCTTATTGTTTTTTTATTATTATTGCATAAATTACAATTGCATATATTACAATGGCATATATTAAAAATAAGTGATTTGTGATAAGTGAATAAGTGAGGAATTTTAGATGTACCAGAAAAGGACTGTAAATCAATTGACTGTATTGCATTTTATAAGAAGACATTGTGCTTCTTCAGACCATTACAAGTGTATGAAATGCAGTGCAGCTTTGCTGGAAAGAGTAGTAAAAGCTTAATTAGCAACAAAGCTGTTAATTTACAAAATAATGTAGTTGCTAACAGTTACTGGTTACTTGCATTTTGCTATTTGTCAACACTGATATCCAGATGGCATGATTTTGATCCCCCCCCACACACACAATTGTACCACTTCCTATTCCATCTGATGCTAAATCAGTGTAATAGTTTGTTCTTTCTTTTCTTTTTTTTTGTATAGACTAACCCCTGCAGAGCATCAATATTGTTGCTTTTCTGATGCATCTGGTGACTTCATTTGTAAGTAAATTTAGATAAAACCATAACTTATGCTAAATTGATAAATGCTAATGCCATAAAATGTCTCATTTCCGACTCTGCAAGTGAGCAAGTCATTCAATGCTCTCTGTGTAGTTGTCACATTGGAAATAATATGGCTGTAGACGAATCCTCTGTGGCTGCTTGTCCTCGGCTGAACTTGTACACACAGTTGTGTACATCTGTGCCCCAGACACAGTTAGATCCTGAACTTCTATTGATTTTTAGGGGCCGCTATGGGTGAGAGAAATAGCATTGAAACACAAGGTGAATGGGAGTCCATGTTCATGCCCTTGTGCTACAAGAACACCTAGTTTTGCGTGTCTGTTGGAACAAGCGCTCTCCGAGGAGTACAGCAAACCAACAAAACAAATTAAATCAGAGGGAAAACTAGGGGCAGCAGAAGAGAAAAAAGACATCAGGGCATTTAGGAAAAAAAATATGGATGGTTAAAATGATATGTAGTTAATACTTTGACATCTAATTTTGTCTGCAATGTATTATCAATTTATTGGCTCCAAAAACAATGACAATAGTTATCTATCTGCATATGCACGCAGTTAAGTCAGCTAATTTCTACAGCTACTTAAATGTAACAAATAATTAATTTTTTTTGTAAATTTTAACACCCTCCTTAACATTAGCTATAAATATAGTAACAGTAACAGAACAAATTTTCCTCTTAGCAAAAACTGCATGACAATTCAGGTTATAATTTTGTGTATTGTCACACATCTACAATTTTACAAGTGATTGCACATGTGAAGCTCTTTTTTTCTCTTTAAGTGTTAGTTTTGAGTTAGCAAACAGGATGCAGAGTAGAAATTTACATTTGAACGAAGTAGGTTATAATGTCTTTTCTTTCTTTCTGTCTTTCTTTCTTTCTTTCTTTTTTTTCTTTCTAGGCTGGTTACATAAGAGATGAACGTGAGAACATTGACTCGTGGCAAGATTTCAGTAATTTTTCCATTTTAGTGTCTGTTTAGCTTTAAAAACAAAAAGAGCCCTGTCATATTTTGTGACTTTTTTTTCTGAGGAGCACAAACTCTCACACATCCTGCTTTGTATAACACAGACTGAACTGGAAATTAAAAAGACCACCTGTTTCACGTGATACTGTTCCAAAACTATGTGTTCCACTTGTTTCACTTAACTATTGAATTTTTTTTTCCTTGTAAGATTATTTTGTGGTCATATGATATGTTAACTTAACTCAACTGAGCAAACCAGCCTATTTCTAGTGAAGCCTTAAATAAATGAGGATTGTAATGAAAGTAATGCTTAATGAAATGATGTGCAGTACATGAGTTCTACAGTAAGTACTCATTATTAATTGAGTTATATTGTTTAGTAAACAAACACTCGTTATTTTAAAGGCACCCAATTATTACATTACAAATTTTGCCCAACTTTAGATAACATAGATAATGTTTACTATTATGATTAAATCTGTGTTCATATTGCATAAAATGCTTATGCAAAATTAAAGCTCACAGAAAAGACTGAAAATGGAAATTAAGTAAAGAAAATAGAGCCAACATGCTGTGAACATGCTGCAACAGTTCTCCATTTTTATCTCTGTACTGTATGCCATCTTAATGTGTGCATCCCACTTTTTTTTTTTTGCTTTGCATCTGCTATAAGAACTATCAGTTGGGGTTACAGATGGCATTAACTGCAGCATGTTCTCTCAACAAACTGCAATGATGTCTGCCATTCACAGCATCATTAGAAACGACTCTCGAATGCATTTATCTCCATGACCTGTAAGCCACAAATCTATTTTTTTTGTCGCCCTTCTGTTATGTATGTGACAGATGTAAAGCTCAAGATGTCTTTCTCATATTACAGAACAGTGTTTCCCTGTACCCGAGCTTTAGCAGAAAGTCATTAAAAAGAATAAAAACACAGTTGAATGTGTGTTTGACTGTATACTCTTAAAATGAATATTCCAGAGAGTCATATTTTATAGTGAACTTTTGACACACGAGAACAAAAATGGCATTGAGCCGAGGCTATACAGTGTGAAACAAAAGCAATGGGGCCCTTCGGCTGCTATTCTGGAGTCTGAAAGCTTGTGCCGCAGGTCCAATGACAAAAAGCACCTGCTGGTGTCGTAGAGCTCTGGGTGAAGCTGGAGGACGGTTGGGTGGCGGGTGGTAGAGTTGTTCTCTGAGGGAGACGTTTATGAGGGACATGGACGCAGGGGATATTTTCGGTAATGTGAATTGATCGCTGGGACTCAGGGTGGTTTGAAGAGGACCTTCAGCACGTCTGTTTTTGTGAGTCGAGACCTTTACTTGTCATTCACTTTTTAAGCAGGTGAAAAATGGCAACCGCTGCCCCAGTTTCTGTAAAGGTCTAGGGCCTGCTGACACAGACTAATCGGCCAAAGTTCACGAGGTTAGTGCGCACCACATGTATTTTGCTGGACATGCCGTGCTGCCCATTATTATTATTATTATTATTATTATTATTATTATTATTATTATTATTATTATT
>CAIGQW010014484.1:9116564-9149527 GCA_903798125.1 Danio choprae | reverse complement strand
TGTGGAAGTGACAAACTAAAAAATGTGGGTTTTTATATCGGTTTCATATCTTCTAAATGCAAATTGTGTCACTGTTTTGTAGCTAGCTTATAGATATTCTTAAAGGTGCAGTAGGTGATTGTCTTCAGAAACATGTTTTTGTGTGCTGCTTGAAAGTCTCTTCACATTCCAATAGTAATGATTAAAGTAAATGATTTACATGTATTCATATGTATTTTTATATTTTGAGTAAGGGATAGGAGTAAAAAAATGTTAATCCAATTAAATATTGTCGGGCAGATAATTCGCATAATTCTGATAAGTAGCCCAAACTGTCTGTCAGCAAATGTAGATTCGAACAACTGCGCACAATTTCACACAGATCTGCCGATGCACGTTCACGCGGGCCGTGGTCACGAGTGACAGTGCTAAAAACAAAAGCACAATCAAAACTTTTTAAAATCCTGAATGAATATTGGAGGTACATTTGCACACTTTAGGAAGGATGACATCATGGCTGAAGTATTTCTTTTAGACAGGCAATGTTATGTTTTAAAAGTATTTTAATCAGGCAAAGCTTTTGCAGATTGTGTTGTTTTATGAATGGGTTATACGCAAAGAAGTGTTGTTCAGCCACTGAAATCTTCCAGCAAACAATTGTGGCTGTTTTCAATGTAGATTTTTATTTAGTTTAACTACAAAACATAAGTAAACAGTGCTATTCCGCCCAGGCTGCTTTACTGAGGTGAAGTTGGTTTTATATTCACATTGGTTCATTTTTGAACAATGACAACCTGTGACGTGCTCTCTATATTGTTTACCATGCTACTCTTAATATTCATTCTGAAATACCATGTAAGTATGGCTTAATAATAAGTGTAATTCCTGCAGCCCGCTGGCCAATCACTAAGCATACAGTAGTCACTTTAGGACAAACTGTGAGAGAGTGAGACTGATGACAGGTTTTGCTTGCTGACTACATAACTGAATACGTGCTAGATATAATACAGTTTTTTGTTCAGAATTGTAGTATTATAAAGTACTATAAAATTTTCTGACTGGCGAATGACATGATCTAGTGGGTGTCCTCTTTAACTTGCTTGCGATTTTAGGAGGTGTGGCTTTGGACGACAGGGGATTGATTATATTTGAAGGATACTATGCTAACCGGTTAGCATTTAGTCAGATTAGCTACTGCACCGTTAAGACTAACATACTAATACTAAAATCATAAAAATCTTAATAATTTGGGTGTATACTAATATTTGCACCATGATCTTAAGTTACTTTGTAGTATTAATTTCAGTTTCACTTTACTTACTAATGCACTGAATATACACAAATACACAGATCCATGAGAGGTGCGCTCATTTATGCTGAGATCTGTATAAACAGATGGAAAATATTGGATTTTTCCTGTAATGTTCTCATTCATCAGGTCAGACTGTTATAAATATGTGTTTGTATTAGTAGTAAATGAACGCAGACTTAATTGCAGTCTGAAATGAACAGAAAACATTCTGAAAGCAGAGGATTGTGAAATGACTGCACATTTTTACCGGTCAGAGATGGATAATGTTGGAGCAAGATATCAAACTCGTGGCCTGAAATTCATCTTTTTAGACTTTTCTTTTTTTAAAGTTCAGATGTAACGTTTTCAAAATGTTAAACAAATAAAAGAGGTCTTTCATCAGAGGCTAAATGGCAAACTCTATTACAAACAGCATTATGTTGAAAGTTGACAGATTTAGAAGCACGCAATAAAAGGCTTCTTTTATTTTTCCAAAGGCTCGTTTGAACTTTTGACCGCTGAAATCAAACCAGAAAGTGTGATCTCTGATGTTTGCTAATGACAGAGTGTTTCACTGATAAACAGATTGGTCGAAGGGAAGTGCAGGAGGAATAATTTATTGCCAGAAAACATTTGCTCTTTGCCTGTAGGTTAATTTCAGCTCTAAATCCTGGGGTTTTCTTTTCCTATATACTTAAAATGCAGCGCTTTATTAAACATCATTCACAATAACTGAAATAATAGTGTGTGTATGATGAAAGAGACATATAAATACAAAAATTGTTTTGTCTGCATTTTATACCAAAGGGAAGAAAGAGTGCAATAATGTTTTTTCTTTCTTTTTGTCTTTTGTTTTGTCATTTAGTGTTTATTTTCTGTAATTTGCACTTGATTGAATATATATATATATATTTTTTTATTTTTTTTATTTTTTTTTTATTATATTTATTTATTTATCTCATATACATATATTAAATAAACAAATTAAAATTGTTCAATCTGCATTTTGTGGAAGGACAAAAACTGAAAAGTGCAATATTATGTTTTTAAAATTATTATCATTATTAGTATTATTATTTGCATTTACATTTTTTGCAGCTTACCTTTAGTTCTGGCTGTACTTTTTTCCATTTATTTTCTGTAATACATAAACAGTTGCATTTACAGAGTACACGTGGTGAAAGAAATCTAAACTGAAATGTATAAACACTGAGAAGCAAAGAAAGAAACTCATAAAACTTATTATATATGACTATGTTAAAACTCTTTATTTCCTTCTCTATTTCTTCTTACAAATCCCTCAAATCTTAGACATGGTGATGCCGTATGCCTCTGTTCATACTCTATTCCCACACCATAAAGCCCTAAGTAGAGGTATGTCTGTGATCATTTGACTGTGAATGTTGAAAAAAAGCACCCAGTTTATTTTGGACTTAAACCCATTCCTCGTCATTGCCGGTGAGAGTTTGTCTTGGGTTTGAGGTGGGGAGGGAGCAGGAGCCATTTACACTTCTTATTTAGCCTTTTTTCCCCTAATAGTTAGTCTCCATTTTCTGCTCAGTGCCGGTACCCCCAACCAGAGCCCTGTTCACTGAGCCGTTTGTGTGTAAAAAAAAAGGGCTTTTTCCCTTTTCTTCAGCTCTTAAGCACACAGGGCAGGCGACGGCCCGTGGACAGCACATGAAAAACTACAGCGGCATATCCTGCGCTTGCTAAGTCCTCGACTAATTAGCAAAAATGGTCTCTATTCTGTGCTTTTTTCCCTCCCCCTTTTGAGCGTTTAGTCTCGGTGGGGTAGAGAGAGAATATAAGGCTCTGAGAGGCGAAATACTGAAGGAAGAGAAGCATCTGAGCTCTCAGCTGGGCTGTTTTCAAAACACACTTTTGAAATCCTCTCCCTTAATTCGTGTCTTTTGTTTTTGCTCCTTTTGTATTTGCCAGCTTGACCGTATAACATCATACATCTGGTGTATAGCTTGTTTGGGGCTTTCTCACCCAGAGACCTATTGCCTCCCCCTGTGCTCAGATTCAAGCGATCGTGTAACATGAAAGAGTGGAAAGTGTGGGCCGAGAGAGTGAACAGGGCTAGACTGAGAATGTGTACAAAACTTCAGTTTCTCTGTCTTGTTCTTGTGTTCATCTCTCAGTGCTTCTCTTGTGTATTTCGAGGTTAATGGGAGTGTGAAATGACAAAAAAATTACCAAAAATAAATAAATCAGCCTCTCTGTCTCACTTACCCTCATGTCCTTACAAACCTGTTTGACTTTGATGGAGACAAAGCAGGTAAATGTAAAATAATGTTCTGGAGTTTTCAAGCTTCACAAAAGAGCCTTTAAAAGTCTTAATGTAATCTGTATGATAGCTTCAAATGGAAATAATGGTAAAAACTAAAAGATGCACTCAAAAAAATTTATTTTTTATAAATCTAATTTGGTAGTTTCAGAAGTTTTATAAATCGATTTTTATGACACTTTTTTGTAAAAAGAAAGTTTTTTTTAACAAGTGCATTATTTATTGTTTGTTTTGCATTATAGGGAATAAAATAAGTGATAATTAGACATTTTGATGTCTATACAAGTAGTTTTGCCACTAATGTAAATGTCAACTACAGTAGCATAAATTAGAGTATTTTTACACTACCTGCTTAAGATCTTCTAACCAAAACTAACGTGAAAGCATTCATTCACTTGTGTCTTTGTCTTGTTCTTGCATTCGTCATTTACTCACCCTCATATCCTTTCAAACCTGTTTGACTTTAGTGTAGACAAAAAGGTGGAAATGCTAAATAAAGTTGTGGAACTGAACTGGAGTTTCCAGAAAGAGCCTTTCAAACTTTTAATGGAATCCATACCTTTCAAGATATCAGCTCTGAACTAAAAGATACCCCTCAAAATAGCATTTCATAAATCTAATTTGGTAGTTACATAAGGTAAATCAATGTTTGTTACAATAAAAAAAACATTTTTAAGTGCATTATTATTAGTGTTTTGTGTTACACTGTGATAAGTTGACTTTACTCTTAAAAAGAATAAATTAGTTTCATTACAATTAAGTAAATTACCTATGTGCTAACTGCTTAGTTACATTTTTGAAGTAAAGCCAACTTGATGCTTTTAAGGCAATAGGTTAACTGACTCGTTTAAGTAATCGCTATTTGCAGTGTACAAGAAAAAATATGCAATATTTATACATTTTGTTGACTACATATAATTTTTCAAAGCCAAATAACATTTATTAGAGTATTATTAGACTATCTGCTTACTATCTGTCCTAAAATATTTCATTGGTCCACAACAGGCTATTACCAAAACAGCAAATTTACAGAACTTAAAAGCATTCCTCCACTTGTTTTCTAGTTCTCAGTACATCTCTTTCTCAGATGGTGCATCTTTTTCTGCCTGCATTTTGAGGTTTAAGGGAGAGTTCAGCTACAGATGAAAATTTAGCCGCTTCATCTCATTTACTCACACTCGTGTCCTTCCAAACCTGTTTGACTTTGGTTCTTTGGTGGAAACAAAAAGGGCGACATTTGAAATAATGTGCTGGTAGATGGGTTTTTTCAATGCAGTGAATGGGGATTGAAGCTTTAAAGATACATAAAAGAGCCTTTTAATATATAAATACGACTAATGGAAGTCTTCCGAATCCATATGATAGCTTTGAATGGAAATGTGGGTTGTTATGCAGTTCGATTCAGTCTGGTTTTGTGAACCACACTAAAGGATACCACTTAAAAATATCCTTGATTTTATTATTCGTATTTTATACATTTTATACACTTTTTTTGTCATGAAACACATCCCCAATTCATTTTGAAAAAGGTGCATTCATTATTATTCTTTTCGGTTACATGGAAAAAAAAAAGTAACACAGGTGTGCAGAAAACAAGGTTTTGGATGGTTTCATTTAGACATTTTGCTCACTACAAGTTATCCTAAAATGAAAGGTCAACTACCAGCTGACAAATGTCTGCTTATCAATGGAACTACCAGAATTTTATAACTACTAAATATGACCATAGAGGTCACTCTGACCATTTATACTGTTTAAGACTGTAACAAATAACATTTTTGTCATGTCATGTTTGTATTTAAAGCTTACATTTTAAAATTACGCCTAGATTTAAGAACTAAATTGTTGCATGTCTGTTGTCATATTTTATGAACTCATTACCCTAGAAATACATTTTTTTGTTATATTATGTGTGCAAGTTACTAGACCACCCCTGAATATGCATACCTCACTTTACAAAGGTTTCTTCTCAACAATGAAAATGTCGTTTTAAAAAGACATGTCTGAAGTAAAGTTATATTTTGCTATCAGAAAGTTATGTTTTTGTAGGCTGGGATAGGCAATAGAGGCACACATATTCAAAGCCACATATAAATAATATAGCTTACAGTGAAATGTATGAGGTCAGTTTGATCGTTATTGTCACGGTCATACAAGGAAGACAAAGAGGGATAAACTTCAAGGGTGTTTATTCTTAGAGATGCACAATAGTGGTGCGGTGCAGCAGGTGAATGGCGGTGCAGAGGGTGAACAATCTCACACACAAACAGTTTAGCTGGTAAGTTCAGTTCATTGGTAAGCTTCAACATAAGAATAGTCACTTCCCTTAAACAGCCGTGTTGGCATCCGTAGGAGGAGGAGAACATCCATAGAAAAGTACAGGAGAATTCAGGAGAGAAGACGAGGAGAACCATGGGTCTGTGATTCCGGCCGCTGAGTGAGTGAGGTGAGTATATATAGTGTGTGGGTGATTGCAGGTGCAAGTGCGGGTGATTAGTAATCAGGTGAGGGTTCACGGGTTTGGTGTGTGGTGGATGTTGAGTGAGAGTGGTGATTGGGACCGAGGACTTCAGTTTGTTCTGGAGGGAGAGGTAGTTCCGGTTCTGTGGAAGGAGGGAGAACTGGGTCAGAGTGAGGTTTGAGAAGAGATACATGGAATGTGGGGGAGATCGATACTTAGGAGGTAAGTTGAGACGGTAGGTGACAAGGTTGATTTTGGAGTGAATGGTGAACAGTCCTATGTAGCGGGGACTCAGCTTTCGGCAGGGTAGACCGAGACGGATGTCCCTAGTGGAGAGCCATACCTTATCTCCTGGGTGGTATATGGGATTAGGTAACCTGTGGCGATTAGCGGCATCCGTATACCTCCATCCTGCCTGCTGAAGGTGGGTATGTGCTGAGTCCCACACCCTCTCACTCTCTCTGAACCAGTGATCTACAGCGGGCACTTTGGAGGTTTCACCAGTCCATGGGAACAGGGAATGGTTTGTTAACCTAGGATACATTGAAAAGGGGTCAAACCAGTGGAAGTCTGGCGAAGAGAATTTTGTGCATACTCAGCCCACGGTAAATACTGACTCCAGGTGTCCTGGTGGTGGGTACAGTATGTCCGGAGGTATTGGGAGATTTCTTAGATTTTCCCCTCGGTCTGTTCATTGGTTTGAAGGTGATAACCACACGATAAACTGATGGTTGTGCCCAGGAGTTCGAAAAACTTCCACCAGACCCTAGAGATAAACTGCGGTCCTCTGTCGGACACTGTGTCTTCAGGAAGTCCAAAATTACAGAAGACGTGGTTAAACAGGTCTTCAGCAGTTTCGAGAGCCATGGGAAGACCTTTAAGAGGGTTTAATTTGCAGGCCTGATGTGGGTCCAGGGTCGGCGGGGAATGGGCAGATGTTGAAATTCCCTTCAGGTAGGCGATGAGGATTAGTAGTGATGGCACAGACCGAGCATCCTCGGACGTACTGGACGACGTCCTTGGTCATGTTCGGCCACCGGTACTTCTGTCGGAGGAGTAAGAGGGTTCGCCTGCTGCCAGGATGTCCTGAACCTAGGGAAGTGTGCATACTATCCAGGAGCTGAAGACAACCATTGTCGCAAATTTCTCTCTCTATGGCTCTGGGGTATATATTATTTGCCTAGCAACAGTTCTGCTAACAAAAACATAACTACATCAAACATGTTTTTAAACTTTCAAAAACAACATTTTCACTGTGATGGATTTTTTCTCTCTTTTGCTTACCAGACAAAGTGAAGTATACATCTTATAGACTACTGTAAATTACAAAAGAAGAAAATATATTTATGGTAATTAAAATATGATGACAGACATTCAAAGCTTAATTCTAAAATCTCAATAGAAGCTTTCAATGTTCAATAAACATGAAGTGAAGAAATTATATCCAGTACAGTCATGAGCATTCTAGATAATTTTGCTAGTGCACATTGTTATTCTTTAGGTGAACAATTATTTTGTGCAAGTTAGTCAACTGAAAAAAACTTTGTTTTGGTAATATTCAATCAAAGTCTGATTATTTGCCTTCATATTTGAAGTGGCGGTCCTTTTCTGTTGGCGTCAGTTTAACGGCTTCAACCATAATATTCTTAACCACACCTTTCTTACCGTGAGTTTGCTATGAGGAAATGTTGCACAAAAATAAACCCCTGCCCCCTACTCAACATACTGTGTCAGTTGGAAGTACATCAACTTACTAAAATTGCAGTCCGAATGAACCACCATTTGCTGAGAATGGTAGATGGCTAACAAGTTTTTTTTTATATGCAGACACTGGAGGACTACAAGTAATTTAGCAACTTTATGCCAATCAACATTTATTAGGGCAAGGACACACCTAGCCGTCACCAAACAACTAGCACCCACGGTACCCAACTGTGTTGTCGCCTTGCATTGGATCGTGTCTGGACCAAAAAGCTGTGTGTGAATGGACAAAACTCAACTGAAACGAGAGTCGTGTTCTGTGCCTGCGCAAGAGGACGTGTCTTTCCGCTCCACGGAGAGCAGTAGTATGTTTTCTAGTTCCGCAAAGGGAAAACAAACTTTCATTTTGCACAGACAAATCATAATCAAAGCAGCATTTAGTACCATTATCACAGTAATTGTAACTCACCACAGAAGGATTCGATCATGAAAATATAATGATAATCTAATAATCTATATCGTTTGCAAATATTTGAGATATGTAGCAAAATTACAGCCGGCCTCTTTGCGATCCTTCTTGGCTCGAGTTGTTTACTTGCTACGTCACTTCACTATGTTACACTCACACTCTGATTCATTGCTGAATAACCAGTCAGAGCACATTCTTCAGCAAACAGTCTGATGCTAATTCCACGTGCTGAATTGGGCCAAAGAGCTCCAACGTAACCCAACATGCAGAACACACCAAACCAACTAGCCTAACCGATGATCCAACAAAGCCCAACAGCCGACCTTCAGCTTGGTGTGTCCTGGTCTTTAGAGTTTTACTAGACTGTGTTCATAATAGCTGCTTACGCTCCTTGATGGTAATGTCTACAATTATTCTGCGCAACTACTATGTGCATAAAAAGTTATAGTAGACTGTCTGCTTATTCTTCGCTAATACTCTGATGAGAGCTAGTTGACAAATAGTGCCAAAAATTACATCTCTAAAGGGGACCATCAAAATAAAGCATAACTCAAGTGGATGAGTTAATAATAGAAGACTTTTAGGGTGAACTCTGCCTACAATGTCTCTTAGACTGTGACTGGCCATCATATTTTATTACTCGGCTTTATTTGTTTTGCTCTAGCTTTAATGAAGTCAAATACTTTCAGCTTACAAGGCTTAAGTTATGCAAACATACGACTATAAATGAAACACCAATTTGTCAGCATTACTTTTCCCTCTGGGTGAAGAGGGTCAAGTCCAAAAAAAAAGAAAATGCAAAATCAGGTCTTTCTTATCAATCGCAGGAAACTTCATGTGCAGCAAGAAAGCAGCTCAAGGGCTCTCAGAGGAAAAAGCATTTGTTTGCTTAGCTTTGGCTGCTCACAAAGCAAGTGAAAGGATACTTTTCAAAGATCTCCAGTCTTTTTCTTTGTCTTTTTCTTTTTTAAATATTGAATATAAAGTCCAAGAAAAGAAAAAATGGTACTGGATAAAAAAAATGGATGATTAAATCCAAATGGGGTTAAGACTATGTTACTATGTTGTATAAAAAAAATAAAAAAAATAAATAGAGAGAGAATTCAAGTTGAGCATATGGCTCTGGCAAATGTGGAAAATAGGACATGCCACTACATGATGCCTATTATTTTGACTATTTCAAGCTCGGTTTCTTCAATCATTAGCACTGTGTGAGGGATTAAATCAACTCAAACTCTAATTTTGTTTGGTAAATGAAGGGTTGACATATTCACTTTTCATTACACTGGAAAGATGGAAAATGGAGAGCTTGAGTTTGTCAGTGTGTTAAGGAAACAATTTTGCAAGCAATTTTGTTCTAGCTCAAAAAAAAAAAACTTTAAAGTTAATAATCTTGGTATTGCTTAACACTATCAAAAGCAATAATAATAATTGTTGTTATTATTATTATTATTATTATTATTATTATTATTATTATTATTATTAATATTAGTAGTAGTAGTAGTAGTAGTAGTAGTAGTAGTAGTAGTAATATTTTATTCACTTGTCTGACATAAGGTAAAGTCTATGAACTTTTTTCCCTCTTTTAATAATATTTCAATTGAAATAAATATATGTTGACATGTTGATAATTGTTTACTTTGTTTTTTCATTGCAACGTTTTGTGACTTAAACCCGCACTGCGGTCATATGAGTGTCTGCAAATCCATATGTGTGTTTTTGACTCAACATTAAAGTCCTCTATAAGGATCTAATCGCACTGGGTGGGAACCAGCTCATTTTGAAGGGGATTTTACCAATCGGCCTATTGGCGGCTTTACTCCAATGAAAAAAGAGGAAAGAAAGAAACAGAAAAGAAATGGACTTAGGAGGTTTCTCTCACAGCTAGCTGTCACATAAAGGCCCCCATGATGGGCTGAGTTAAGCACCCCAATATTCACTCATTTGAAGGGTTTAGGCTACAATGGCAGGGCCTAAAACACCCATCACAGGCCTTTGGGACTGAAACTTTTTTTAACACCCTTTCTCTTTTTTTGTGTGTGTCCATCTCCCCCAATGCATGAATAGCTTGCCAGCAGAGTAGAACAGCCCACCTTTTCTCATTAGTCTTAGTGGAGGGAAAACCCTGTCTGCTCAATAGGAGAGCCGCTGGTTAAAATATCATTAGCCTACATCAGGATTCAGAAACGCATTGCCCAAGCTCAATTAGCGGACCGAGCAGGGGAAGGTGCCACAAAGCACCCGCAGCCCATTATATCAGGACACAACTATATAAATCCTCTGTGCTCATGGAGGAGTCGAAAAACATCATGTTTTAAGGGTTTTTTCTTTATTGATTTCAAGCTGCACAACTAGAACTGAAGCGTAGAGCTTAAAATAAGGCCTTTTGGAGTATTTGATGCACCATTGGCATATTTTTAAGTGAGCGTGACATGATTTTCTTTATTTCACATGAATCCTTAATGCTTTGCTTAATTATTTTATTTTATTTAAATATAATTTTAAAAGTTAATTCAGTAATTGATTTGTAGTTATGCATTGTGTACAGAAGTCTTTAACATACATATGTCATAAATACTACTTCTAATAATAATAATACATTAATATTAATACACATACAGTAATAGCAAATAATTAATTATTCATAATCATTCATAATTCATATTTCAATTTTGTTACACAACTAAATGCAGTGCTCAGCATATATGAGTACACCCTATTGTGAAAATGAATATTTGTATCCATTTCTCAGTATTTTTCTTGCTATTTTTGAAAATGTTATTTAATATTTTCCCTAACATATAAATTTGGCCTGCTAATTTTTTAACCATTATTGTAAGTTATTTTGTTAGATTAGCTCCAGATTTGGCTTCAGTACAGACTAAACTAATGTATATGCACAAATATAATATTGTAAAGCATCCTATAGAAAATGTACATTTAAATGAGAAATTTGTGAGGATGTATTCATATATGCTGAGCACTGTACATATATTTGTAAATGACATCAAAACACACGTTCCGTTTTTGAGAAGTAATGATTTATACACTGCATAAAATAGTTTTGAGGTATGGTATCTTCAATATATTTAGAATTATATATTTTTTTTTCTTGTTTATGTGTTCTACCACCTAATAAAGAGCCACCGCATCATTATTTTGCCACTAACTCTTTG
Source organism: Danio choprae (assembly GCA_903798125.1). NCBI lineage: Eukaryota > Metazoa > Chordata > Actinopteri > Cypriniformes > Danionidae > Danio > Danio choprae. The sequence goes on along the minus strand of CAIGQW010014484.1, from coordinate 9,138,157 downwards.
AAAGCAGCACACTTTAGACTGCGGCTCTTTCATTCCACACAGTGGCATTATCTGGAGATCAGCTCAAGCGCAGGCCCGACTGATCTCACAACATTTGAGAAGGGATTCAGATGCTTGGGCCCAAGGCCTATAAAACCCTGAGCCTACACGAGAAGAGAAACCCCATAAATCAATCGAAGAGAACAGCATGACCCCCCCACTCCTTCTTCAGAGAGACCCAGACCCCCAAAACACCTCCCAAAAACACACACACACACATGGAAGCAGATACACACCCAGACACACTGATACATATATCCATGGAATGCAAACTCCACGTCTCTCTTCCATACACAAATGTACACATGCTCTCAACCTCAAAAAAGGATCCCCGCAGACAGACGAGGAAGGGAGAAAAAATACCTTTCCACCCCGACAGAGGGGTTATAAATTAGGAGGTGTCAGTATTACAATGTATATTAATAGTCACACCTCTTTTTAATGAGTTTGGCATTGAGAGCTGAGAGGAAATACAAGTCATCATGGTGCTGCTCATGCACACCCCGATGAAAGAAGCTATAATAAATCTTGTGAGAGCAGGGCTCACCATAAATATGTATCGCATAAGGCATCTGTTTTACATTCTGCATATAAATCAGCAAGAGTGCTGAATAGCAATGAATCAGGCGGCCGACGCTTGATTTGATAACAAATTGACTCTGAACTTGGGAGGGAAGAATTTAAAGCCCCCATCCCCCCCCCCCCCCCCTTTCCTTAACCAGGTACTGTAGGAGCCCTTTGCTATCTTTTTTTCCGACATGGGATAGATAGAAGGGAAGCCCCTGTGGAGGGAAAAGGGGGAATGGGGAAAGCTGTGACCCGGCTGGCACAGTCTGATTCCAGGTCAGTGTAATGGAGTGTCTGCCGCAGATATAGCTCTCCTGAGGGGCGTCAGGCTAAAAATGACACTGCCTTTATCTCAAACAAAACAAAACATGGTTCGTGGCGCCCTTTTTTACTTGATATCACATTGATTTAAGCATTCTTCTTAATCAAAAAAGAGAAGATCATGACCTTTTTTGAGCATGAGAATATTGCTTTATTTTTATTTATTTATTTTTTGTATGTTCTTTAATTTTTTGGAGAAACATTATTAATATTCAGGTCTGCTCAATAGTCTGCTTTGGTGCTCGATAATAAAAAATGTTTTTTTAACATTATATATACAGTTAAAGCCAAAATTATTAACCCTCCTCTGGATTTTTTTTTTCTTTTTCAAATATTTCTTAAAAGATGTTTAACAGAGCAAGGAATTTTTCACAGGTTTTCCTATAATGTTTTTATTCTTATTTGTTTTATTTCAGCTAGAATAAAAGCAGTTTTTAATAATATATATTTTTTAAGATTAATATTATTATCCCCCTTAAGCAATATATTTTTTTTTCATTTTCTACATAACTAACCACTGTTATACAATGACTTGCCTAATTACCCTTACTTGCCTAATTGACCTATTTAAGCCTTTAAATAACACTTTATGCTAAATACTAGTACCTTGAAAAATATCTAGTAAGATATAATGTACTCTCGTCATGGCAAAGATAAAAGAGATCATTAGAAATTATTAGAAATTAGTTATTGAAACTTTTAGGTTTAGAAATGTGTTCTTTCTAAAAATAAAAATCTTTCTGTTAAACAGAATTTGGGGGAAAATATACATGGAGGCTAATAATTCAGGAGGGCTAATAAACTTCAACTGTATATATTATTATTTATTTAGTTAAAATAAATTAATGTTTAAATTGCAATGCATGAATAGCTGGTGCTAAATAATAAAAAAAAGACATTTCTCATAATTTAGACTTCATCTAACAAAATTTTAGATTTCAGCTAAAAAATAAGCCAGAAAAAATCTTTAGTTCTTTTAAATCAGAATGAGCAGTACTATATGTGTACAGACGTTGATAAAGGAACACACATTTCTTAAACGACTGGCTGATCTTGCAAGCTGATGCAAGCTGCATTTCGTTTATGTGTGTCATCTTATCTTGTTACTTTGAAATCCCTTTTTTAACTACACATTCTGCTGAAACCTAATATCTCTCATTATCTTCCAGTAGATTCACATACACATCATTGCAGTGATCAACTGGGTTGGAGCACAGATTATCACCAACCTGAACCCATGAGATTTAGTTCAAAGATGTGGTATGACTTGCTTGCCAGATTCCCTGTCTCTCATTAAACTGAGCAGGCATGTCGAAACAGAGGTCTGTCTCGGATAGACGTGTGTTAAGTCTTTCTGACATGAGCACAATACGTGTAAAATCAGGATGATTAGAAGGTATAACATGCTACAGAGAACCCAAAGACTGGAATTATCAGACTACTACTGTAGATGTTTATGTATGGGAGTTCAGACTGAATCCAAATGCCTAATCTAGGTCTTTGCTCGCTCAAAAGACAGTTGAGAGGTTGCTTCACTTACAAGACACTCCAGACACACTCTTTCTTACTAATATGACTTACAAGACAATGAATGTATTGTGCAAGAGACAGTTATAAGCAAGTAGCTGAGGTAACAAGTCAAGTACTAATCTTCAGTGACAATTCACTTGCACTCAATGCCAATTCTATTTCAGTCTTATGTAATGGAAACCAGCTAGTACAGTAGGAGCTGTGTGAGTAACCATTACTCCCTTGGCCTCAAGAGGTGCACAAACAGCTTACATAGAGGCTGTCATGTGCCCATGGCAAAATTACAGTTTGAATCCCATTCAGAGTGAGGTGAGTAAAACAAGAGCATCGCCGGCAAGAACTTCATTCGCTCTGGCCACTCTGCCATTGGTACTGTGACGATCAAACATGTTTACATGTTTTCTAATGAAATAAATCAGTTAATAGCTATTTATGTATTGAGGATTTGGTGTTTATGTTTTAATGCTATTCTAATTTCAACATACTGTTTATACAGTAGAAGATGTTTACTATCCCTCCAAGTTAAAGTTAATTTATGCACATCCTTCATTACAAACTGAGTAACCTGCCATATAGCAATAATCAGTCTCTACTTCGTTTTGCTTGAGAACTAATGTGGTTGGAACCAAAGTTCACAGGACTGCGTTCTCTGGAATTCTCTAAAGCGGAGGACTAGTACATTCCTATTGGTTGCAAAAAAAGTTGACCTGATTTTAACTCTCCGTGAGGCTTCTGGCTACTCCAACGCTCTCACTGGTGACAGTGTGAACACAGCGTTGATACAATGTTGCTTTTTTCAGTAAGTAGCTACTAAAGGATTATAACAGTGGCTAATTAGCCTGAAGAACGTTGTATTAGAGCTTCAATAAAATCTCTTCACGTTTTTTAAGATAATGCTACTATGTGCTTAATCTAAGATAATTATTTTGTGATTGCAATGTTACATTTGTTGTACTGTTTGTTCTTTGGCCCATGACACAGAAATCTGAAATGAATAATAAAACTTTGAGTTTTAACTGGATAATTGTATTACACTGTTTTTAATAGCCAACATTTTAATTAACTTTATCACATCATATCATTCATGTTTTGTTTTTTATATAAAAAAAGTTACTTTAATCTAACTAGCTACTTTTAGGAAGTAACTTGTAATGTAAGTGTGTTGTTTGATGGTAGCTTAGCTACTTTTCCTGATAATTAGCTAAGCTTGTAGCTTATCAAGCTACAGCTTCAGAGTAGCTTCCCCAACACTGCTATAGTCAGTGGTTCATAATGGTTCAAACACACTGCAGTTCAGTCCAAATTGCTGTGGGGAGAGCAACTGACACTAAAGACTGTAGTGCAAATGCCTTTCATCCTAAAAAGGCCTGTTCAAATCCTACTAATACAGGTGGTGCCGTGACCCAGGTGAGAATGGGGTTTTGTTAGGCTAACTTGTAGGGCCTAGGAGAGTGAACATTACTCCTTTGTTGGGGTAAGTGGAACTGGAGTGTTTGCATTTGTGTGGTGACCCAGATGAGAGTGAGGTTTAGTGGGACCAGCCAAGTAAACCTCACTCCCCTGTACAATTCAATACAATTCAATTCATTCAACTCAGGCTCTTTAGAAATATGTGCTTTACCCGGCTTTTTTTGTGAAACCACAAAAACATACATGCATAGAGGCCGTTAACTGCTTTCTGTTTTTTAGATTCTAGGTCAGTGGCTCACTAGATGTAGGTTAAGTTTTGTTATATGATTCAGATACACAATCACATAACAAAACTTAAAATAAGTAATGTATTTCAGATTTGCAAATATGTAGACAGTGCCATCTAGTGGATTTGTAATCTGAAACTTGCAATGAAATGTAGACGGAGCAATATTTTGCTAAATTGTAGGCTGCAGCATGTATTTCCAATATTAGATACTAATATGTGCACTTTAAGTACTGATATTAACTTTTTTATATCTTCATCAGCCACACAACTCCAAAACAGCATAAATAAAACACAAAGATGTTCGAAATCGCCCTTTTAAGATGCACTTCTGCATTGTGAAAATTTGTAGAGTTGAGCAGTGTAAACCCTTCGAGACCCCAAACATGTACATACATGGAAGATAATAGGAAATCCTAGGCTCACTGCTGCAGGGTGGGCCTCAAGTACAGTGAAACCATTGTTGTTTTCACAGAATGTGTGTGCTCCCGTTAGTGTCTTTCTGTGTGCGTGTGTATGCGAGAAGATGAGAAAGAGGAAAACACACAGCAACAGAGCTGTAGGAAGATTATTGTGAAAAGAAGGGGGGAAATAATCATCAGAGGAAGCCCAAATGGGATCCCGCTCCTCAAACATACAAATGATCTTGTGTTAACAGCTGGGCTCCAACATCTGTCTGCAGAGTCACATGCCCGGAGAGCAGATGCTTCTGCTGCCTGAGCTGTTTGTTATTGTGCTTTGTGTTGCCCTTGGGCTGGGCAAAAGGAAGGTGGGCCTTTTCGTTACATGTTGTATGGCTTCAGGGCTCAGACTGTACATGAGAGACAGACCCGGCAATCAAGTTACAATCAAACATTCTTTGAATCACAGCCTTTATAGTTCTGCTGTGTTTTTTGTCTTTTTCTTGATATTTTCTTCCAGTGGAGAGGTTGAATTATTTGAGTCGTTTAGTGTTTGGCTTCAGTTTGAATAGTCAGTATGCATATTTTTATCCATTTTAATCATTGTTGACACAGTCAAGTTTACGAGGAGGAGAAAGCAAAGTCCTCTGATGAAAATAATGCTTGTACTTTCTTAAAAATAAATGGTTCTAGAGTGTCTGCCCATTTTTACATGACGTTTTCAAAGATTAGTAGAGACTCATACATCAAAATACATCAAAATGTCATGTTTAATCCAGTTTTACTTTTTTGTAAATTTGGAATTGAAAATTAGTTTCAACATAGTTTTATATTGTTATCTGCATGTTTTTTATGTTGTTGTTATTGTTTTTTGCTCAGTTTTACGATAAAAGTTTTTTTATGAATTGTATTGTTATGTGGGAAGCAATTCTGAATGTTCTTACTCTCTCATTATGTAGCATGGAGAAATGTCTGCTTTATTTTAGTCATTTACTATATTTTAAATCATAGCGTTGTTCATTGTAATACATTGGTCCATCCTAAACAGTTATTCTGTTCTTCACATACAACATGTAGCATTAGAAAGACTGATTCATTTTATTAAATCAGTCCATCCTGTGATTCATTCTGGGAAATTGATTTATCCTAAAGGCCAGTTAATTATTTTATAAGGTAAAATGTGTGAACCTATCTTAACACCTATGATTTGAACCTCAACATCACTTACTTTCATTTGAAGCATGGATATATAAATGAATGAATGTATTTAATAAAAAAAGGTTCAAAATTAAATTTTAAGGGTTTTAGCAAGGGAAAGATTTCAATCGCATGTGGCATTGTAAATTATATCATCAAACTAAAAAACAAAGGTGAAATACAAAGCTATCCATTTAAATTAGTTTGTTTGTATGAAAACATTTCATTTTATGTTTGGTACAAAATATCCATATATTGGTTCCTGTCGACAAGATTATATTAAATACAGTTATGTGCTGTAATGAGTATTAAAAGAGCTAAATGTAATTTTGGATTAAATTTTGCTATAAGTAAACTAATACATTTAAACCATGAAAAACAACCATATGCCATAACAAATATAATATTTATCCAATAATAAATGATAATTTCAGTCACTCAGTATGCATTTTTAAGAATGTTAAAATACTATACCTAAATATGTTTCAATGTTATTGCAGTGAATTTGTTGATAGAGCCCGCCCACACTCTCTTCTGATTGGTTGTGAATTTTGATTGATTTTGTTGTGTCTTTTGACCACATGCAATTGGCGTGATACACCACCCACATTTTTTAGAACCTGGTGTTCAAAGAAAATGTTTGTTTTAAGAATTATTTACTCACACTCTCTTTATTAAACACCAAAAATTGTGATTTCATGGCATTGAAAGTTCTATTTTTATGAATGTAGGAGGACAATTTCACCCGACGACAGCTGTAAGACAATTCACCAAGCGTCGAGGTGTGAATTTCACATCGTACCTTCCTACATGTCACAATCGGGTGTGTGTAATGATATGAAGTGGGCAGTGAAATGCCTCCCCTGATATATGCTGAGGCTAAAAGTTGACACACATAAAGCTGCCCTATAATCAGATAATAAACATCTTTCTCATCAAGCCAAGCAAAACAAAATCATTAGGCAAGGGACTGCAATTTACTTTCCTTGACCCCCGTATCGATTACGCAACGGCTTCTACACAAATATCAAAGTAATTATTGATTGCCGAAGGAGAGGAAAAACATAACAGCTGGAATCTGAAATAGCTGAGTGTGGGAGAGAGCAGGAAAGTGTGGAAAAAGAAATACGATGCTGGTTCTGTGGTCAGGCCATCACAATAGCAGCAGCACAGGGACGTGATTAGGTATATTAATTACCCATGCTGGCCCTAAAGTGTGTTTGGACACAAGGGCTCAGCGGGGGAAAGAACCAGGAGGAAGTTTAGCGGCAAAAACATCAGACGCTGTAGAGTCCGTCGGGGGTTTCTTCTCCCAGCTCTGTTCTCCTTCCTCTGGTTGTTTTCTTCAGACGTTCCTCATGCCGAACAAGCCTCAGGGTTCTTGTCTGGATGCTGGAGAAAGCAGGTTTGTTTTTATTGTTGATGAGGATCAGCTTTTTAGTTAAGAGGTGAATTAGAGGGTTCGATAACACGAGAGGACCTGAATAAACATCAAGATTTGAGCGCTGGCCACGGTTGACTTGTCAGAAGAATTCAAAACCACTGTTTGGATTGGAGACAATCGTGGAAAAGTGCTGCAGTAAATGAACATTGTGTTGCTTCTTTTTAATCTCGTATGGTGTTATTAACTACTTCTCAAATTGTTCTGAGAGATTTCGAAGAAAAATTCTATATTTATATATTGAAGGGTAATAATCGTTTGATGATTTATTTGTGAATGAAATTTTGTAGCTGACTACTTTTCATGGTTTTGTCCCAGTCTCATTAAGTTCAGGCTAAAGCAACAAAGAATATAGATTAAGCAAACCACTAGAAGGCTAATATAGCTTAAAGGTTACGAGTTCATGCAAAACTGGACAAATATATAGCTATGAAATACTTTTATTCATATATATTAGCCATTGAACTGATTCAGTTATCTTGTAATTTAGTGCATAGGTTATATAGACCTTTAATTTATGGACTTATTGTTTATTTGTTTTTTTCTTGTAGAATTGTATAATTTAGTTTTATTCTAGTGAATTCATTTGTCTTAATCTTTTCTTCCTCACATTTGTAGCAGTATTATTTATTCCAGTGAATCAGTTCAGTAGCATCAGAATGTGCGATTCATTTTGGGGAATCATTTAATCATAAATGGTTCTTATTCTCTCTTTATGCAGCATTCAATGTACACCTTGCTCTATTCATATTGAATCATCGTGTTATTCATTGTAATAAACTGGTTCATCTCATAAGTTGAAATGTCCTATTTTATTTTATTTTATTTTATTTTATTTTATTTTATTTTATTTTACACCGATGTGTTCAGGAACACAATTTCTACAGTATATCTACTCCTCAGTTTGTAGGGTTTTGTCACTTCTTGTGTGCTGTATTACAGTAAGAAGCCTATCAATATGCTTAATAATCCATGCATTCAATAAAACCAACATAATGCAGCCATGTACAGTACATTAGCTTGGTAATGCTGTTGCTGGCATGAAAATAGCATGCAATAAAGACTTAAAAGTGCATCAACGGTGCTGTCTGCCAGAGACGAGCATGACTACATTTCAAGGTGAATGCGAGAAGAGGTCATTCGCAGATTGAACTTTTGTTGGAAGACGAGTAAAAAGAGAGATAAGGAATCAAGAAAAAAGAAAGCAAGCACTGACTTGGGAGGAGTTTTTCGAGCAACTTGATTCACACCTGCACTCTCTCTCTGTGGCAGCACGTCGGGCCGGGGTCGTCTGTTGCACGGCAGGAGGATTTGGGGATGATTAATTGCGCTGTCTGCTGAATGGAGCTCTCGAAACAGCGGGATCCTCTGCATATGTAAATACAAGCAGTCTCAGCACAGCACCAAGGAGCAGGATTAACAAAACGACTCTGCTCCCGGATTGCGACCAATTCACCAATCTTTTCTATTAGCACTGACAACCCACAGGCGTGTGAGAAATCCCACAGCCCTTTCATCTTCCCAAATAAAAAACACATTAAATATCAGGCAACCCTTGTCGTGCGCACTGAAGCGGCCTGAGAAATGGAAAATCCACAGCTTACGGTGCCATTTCGGCACTGTAGTCCCATAATGAGACTATAGCATCAGGCAAACACAAACAAAACATGAGTTTAAAGCCTCCAATGATTTATGTAGTAATAATAATAATAATAATAATAATAAATAGTATTATTATTATAATTATTGATAACATTGTTTCAATGCAGCTACTACTACTACTACTACTACTACTACTACAATAATAATAATAATAATGCAATCATTATTATACTATTACATTAATATTTTTTTATAAATTATAACCTTTTTGCGAAAATGAGACAAGGAAACATTTCCTCTGTTAATGCTAGCCGTGTTGTTCTCTGCTATTCATTGAATTTAAGGCACATTGGGGACATTTGCAAATTGTTTTACATCCTAATTTAAAAATCGTTATTGCACCTTTGTTTAAACTTAGATGGAGAACCGACGATTATGGATTATTATTCACAACTTTAATTAGGACTGTAGATTATGAATAGAGAATAGCGTGGAGATACAGTCAATAAATTAATCCTAACAGCTCCTGGTCTCCTCTTAACCTGCTCTTTGTTTACAGAAAATCCACCTTTTCCTTAAGTATGAATTAAGGGATTTCTATATTCCCTTAATAGCCCATTCATTCCTTCTCTATTCATCCCCAGGGTGCACATCACCCCAGAAATTATTCATTTCGACCAAATGTCTCAAAAATATAGTTAGTCTATGCTATAAATGAAAGATATTCATTCTACAATTTCATCTGTGTTGCTGAAAGTGTTTAGGAGGAGGAATGCAGGTGTGTTAGAGAGGAAGGAATAGAGGACATGAGATGATGTTCAGAGTCTCTTTAAATTACCACTGCACATTTTACCTTTCATGGTATTGATCGTACATGGAAGGGATCATTTAGATGTGAAGTTTTTTTTTTCTTTTTCATTTTTTTGTGACTGGATACTGGGGATCTTATAAATTCCAGGCCACTTTCATCAGAGGAATATACTTTTCCCCCTCATGGTGACCTTTAGAAATCCCTCTGAAACGGCAGAGACCCCCAGAAGTCAGAGATATCACATTATCACGTTTTCCTTCTCTTTTTTCAGTTTTTTTTGTGAGCTTTTATTCTTTTCCCTTTCCCGTTTCTACTGGAATCTATACTTTTTCATGGCATTTGGAAAGGTCAGACATGTGTTGAACATCCAAGTTGCTAATGTTTGCAAAACTTCCCTTTTTCATTGATGGAGGGGAATATGGCTTTAAACACAGTCACTGTGTTGTGAAGAGCAGACAGACTGCAGATATACAGTCATTGTGCCAAACTGCTAGTTTTCCTAAGAACAAAATATTGTTACAATTATGTTCAATTTAATAATGTTCAATTTTTTAACCTACAGAGTAGTAGTTAACAACAACAAAATAATAATACACTCAACAAAACTCAACAAAATTGCTGTGTTAACCAACTATGATGACTTCCACGAACGTGAAAGTGTGAAAAGGGTCCATTAAAAGTCACTCTAAAATGTGCATTTTATCAAACAAAACAATGCCATAAATGTTGTACGTTTTGAGTGAGCTTGCAATTGGCATCCTGACTGCAGGAATGTCCACCAGAGCTGTTGCTCGCGAATTGAATGTTCGTTTCTCTACAGTAAACTGTCCCAAAAGTGAGAATGTGGCAGTACATCCAACCAGCCTCACAACTGCAGACCACGTGTTACCACAACAGCCTAGGACCTGCACATCAGCCACCCAGGCAGCTTCTCAACATTCTATTTGTTTAACCAAAGAATTTCTACACAAAATGTTATAAACTGCCTCTTGGAAGATGCTTGTTGTCCTCATCAGGGTCTCGACCTGACTGCAGTTTGTCGTCATAACTGACTTGAGTGGGTAAATGCTCACATTTGATGGTGTTTGGCACTTTGAATAGGTGTTCTCTTCATGGATGGATCCTGGTTTTCATTGTACAATGCAAATGGCAAACAGAGTGTATGGCGTCATGTGGGTGAGCAGTTAGCTGAAGTCAACATTGAGAATCGAGTGGCCCATGTGGGCAGGTGTATGTTATTGAAAATGAATACAGCTGCATGCTATTGATGGCATTTTGAATCACAGAGAGACCATGATGAAATCCTGAGGCCCATTGTTGGGTCATTCATCCACGATCATCACCCTATGTTGCAAGGATCTGTAAACAATTCCTGGAATCTGAAAACATCCCAGTTCTTTCATGGCCAGCATACTCATTGGACAAGTCACCCATTGAGCATGTTTGGGATGCTCTGGATCAGAGTATACGACAGTGTGTTCTAATTCCTGCCAATATCCAGCAACTTCACACAGCCATTTGCAAATAGTGGTCATACCAGATACTGACTGGTTTGTTGACAAATTGAACAACATAAATGGGATCTGTAATATTGGAGGCACAGGTGCTGCATCCTGCAGGGTGAGAAGTGTCAATCATTAGGTCAGTCATCGTGCAAAACTAATGCATTGGCTCAGTATATCAGAGTCTAATACTAATACGTAAGTAATTGGCATGTCTAGTACAACACCAGAGATGGCCACATTGAGCAAAACTACAAAAAATAGAATTAGTTTGGACTGTTGATCAGTACAAGGATCAGATCTGATTATACTATGCAGCCACATGTCTGCAGGATTCAAATGTAACAACAGTAATACTGAGGATAACGAACCAATCAGGAGGTTCATGGGACAAGAATTGGGCGAACTGCAGATTATTTCTAGGAGCACCCCTGAGGACCAACAACACAATGGTGAGATTAGAATAAACTGATCCCAACTCTGGTGGTAGTGTCCAAGAGATGGAGACCAAGTTGCAAGAGAAGCTGCTTGAGAGTAAAAGATTAAGTGAAAAAAAAATGGATCAGAATACACAGATGATAAATCAGCCCTAAACTACATCAGGGGCAAGTACCCTTTGAATATCACCGAGCTCAATACACTGAGTATGCAGCAGCCACAGCCATTGCAGGCAAGATGAAGGATACACATAAGAATGCAAGAAAAGAACTGCTGTGGAAGAGAAGTCTACAGCAGAAGGTTGACCAACCATCTTTAGTGAGCTCTAGCTTGGAGCTGCATGAAAGATAGTTCATAAGCAAATCAATCACATTTTTTTAGAATTCTGGGTCCAGACAAGCTGAAAACTTGTGGCTCACACATTCCATTGCCCTACAGAAACATCTCACAAGAACAATGAACCAAGTTCTGCCAAGATGACAAGAAACACAAGAAGATCAAGCGAATGCTCTGGATTAACAACAAAAAGGCACTTGATAGCATCCCTTACTCGTGAATTCTGGAGGCCTTGACGATCTACCACATAAGTTGCATCATTGTTCAGTTCGTTAAAGCATCAAAAAAAAAGCAATAGAAGACACCTTTTAGGAGATGCACCATTTCCATCAGACTGGAATTACATGGCTGTTTAAATGTATTTAAATTTATTATATGGAGTTGTTCAAAGCAATATTTAGTTGTTTAAATACAGTCTGATAAATAATTGTATTCAGCAAGGGAGGCTGTACTATATGTTTACTTTGAAGTGATTGGAGACTCAGCAGCATTTTAGTCAGATTTGAACCTCATATCCTTCTCATATCCTCCGGAAGCACAGCACAGTGACTCCCAGATGATCCCACGACCGTCAGCACCCTGAAACACCAGTGCTTGCAAAAGGAAGGCAATGAATTACTGTACACTGTGGATTTCATTTTCTTTATGGTAACAGTTAACCTCTTCCCAAATTCACCCCTTACTCTCAAGGTCAACAACCCATATGAGCAGCCTTCATTCCAGCCCTGCTGACCCAGTCTTTACCTCTCATACACAGACACACATGGATAGGAGAATATTTATGTCATTTCAATACGTAATAAATTATGAATTATACTTCAGAAAGCATAAATCGTGCCATACCTTAAATCCTATACATTATCAGCATATGACAACAATTTAGATCAATATTTTACTTTAACTGAATAAAAAAGAATAATGTTTTATATTATCTGTCATTAAAGGATGAAGAAACAGTATTTGAAAAAATATGATCATACATGCATCATACTTTCCTAATAATATAACATAACGTAATAGTATATTGGTTTACTCAGTATTACATAGTAAATTAGAATAGTACATTATTTATATATGTGAGTGTGAGTGTGAGTGTGTGTGAGTGTGTGTGAGTGTGTGTGAGTGTGTGTGTGTGTGTGTGTGTGTGTGTGTGTGTGTGTGTGTGTGTGCGCGCACACTATTCTAATTTACTATCTTATACTGAATAAAATACACACACAGACACATTTAAATGTGAATGAAAGAATACTCTATTAAGGATTATGTAATGTTAGTCACACTTTGCAATAAAGTTTCATTAGTTAATGTTAGTTGAATAAAATTAACTAATAATAAACAATACTTGTACAGCATGTATTAGTCCAAACATTTACTAATACATTATTAAAATCCCAATTTATGCTTGTTAACTTTACCTAAAGCACAGTGAGTTAACATGAACTAGCAATGAACTTTTATTTTATTAAAAAACTTCAACAAATATGAATAAATACTGTAAAAAATGTTTTGTTTATTATTAGTTCATGTTAGTAAATGTAGTTTGATATTGTTAAGTGTTACCGTAATGCTTTTCATTGACTCTTTTTAATTTTCACTCTGAATATTGATTTCTATCTACAAGATTTACATTTACCTTATACAGTATGTACTTTAATGTTTATTCTAAAGTATTTGCTAAATATCTTAAGCATAGTTCAGCATTCAGCCAAATGATCTAATTTACTATTTAACAGAGGGTTTATGAAAATTAATAGTCTTTCCTGTTGTGAATAAAAGAATGCAAGAAAGTAAAAAAATACAGTAGCTTTACAAAATTAGGTCATTGAATGATTCTGATCCTAATATCCGCTTTATAAAGAAATATTGTGTTTAATATTTAAATCTAAGACTGCAACACAATACAAACAGCAGGAAGGTGTGTGGCTCTCATGCTGGGAGCTTAATTAGTTTAGTTCAGCATTCATCTTGGAGAAAGCCATGCTTCCTTTGATACACTGAAAAAGGCACACCGACACACACACACACACAGCACCTCTCGCTGTTGTTAAATCACTGCTTCACCATAATTTGACAGTTTAGTATTAATTAGTGAAACACCCCATATAGTTTAACACACTATTATTGATGACCAACCTCACTTAACTCGCCCTCCCTGTGCAAAGCCCAGTTAGTTAGCCGCTCTCTAGAGTATCTCCTACTTTAGCCGACTGCCACTAAATGCATTATATCCTCACGGCTCCATCTCTCATACACCCGCCTCGCCCTGGGAGTCTGAACCAAATGCATAATTTAAAAAGTCCTTAATCTGCGATGGCATTCCCATTTGGTCGCCAGCAGACTGCACTTTATGATGTCAGCTTTCTTCCACAAAGGTCAATAGCAGTTTTCTCTAGCCCTTCTCTCCCTCCCAGCTCTCCGTCTTTCTCTGAGGTCTGGTGTAATACGCTTTATGGGCTCGAGTCCTGACACCTGGTGACATGATAACCTTCCCACTGCTCCAGACTCGGCTTTTTGCTGCTCTCTCTTCTTGTCACTGTTCTTTCAGATGTTCAAGTCAGGTTATTATACAGCAGACGCATAGCCGATACATTTTTTGCTCTCTTATTTTGGGTAATACTTTGTTTAATTGCAAATATAAAAGTGGATTTTCAAATGTGCTATACATTGCTGAGCTGGTTATGGTACACTTTAGGCTAGTGTTGTGCAGATTATTCAATAATAAAATGCTTTCTTCTGTATCGCCACAGACATTATGTCTTGATAGTGTGTCAACACTAGAACATTGTAGAACATTGCAAACATAGCAATGCAGATTGAGTGATGAGTACATTTGAGATTGGTTTGGCCACAGTGGTTTTGGAAGATCTGTTACAGCTTTTTGCTGCTCTCTTCCTATCAGTGTTCTTTCAGATGTTCAAGTCAGGTTATTATATAGCAAATTTATATGCGTCTGTGTGTGTGTGGTAATTACTGAGCTGTTTATAATACACTTTTTGAATTTATACATACATACATACACTTGGTTAGTGTTCTAGAAAAGTGTTGTAGTTTGAGTCTTTGTAATTTAATGTTTATGTACTTAAAAGAATATGTGATTGTGCTATATTTTATTATATGTTACACATTCTAATGTGCAAAAAAAAAAAAGATACCAATTAGACAAAGCTGTTTAACATTTTTATTATTTTGATGTTTGAATACCAGCTTTAAAATGTTTGGAAATATATATATATATGGGTCAAAACCAAAAGGGCTTTTTGAAGCATCAAAACAATATTAGATCATGAGAAACATTCATCCAGATAATCCCATTTTTATAAAGATTAAAAATTACATTGTGGATAAAAGCAATTTAAGACAAAATCCTCTAGTAGAGTAAATGCACTGACCTTAACAAAAAAAGCTTCTCCCTCTCTCTCTTCCCAACACAAAATATGAATTAATTCATGGAGTGTCAACAAAGTTATTAAATAAATTATTAAAAGTTAGCTAGTAAAAAAAAATCATATTGGAAAATATTTCTCTTTCTAAACCAACAACCAAAATAGTAAATGGAATGGTTGAGGCCTTCATATAACCTTTATGGATATATTTACACAATCACACCATATTAAGCCATTGTGTTTTCTTTCATGCATTTGGTTAAGTTATGCTGCAGATTTGGAGTGGCACTATGTACAAATATTTGGAAGACTTGGACAATTTTACAGTTTTGCATGATAATCTTGTAGTACAAAATCACAATAATAATAATAATAATTTGAACACATTTGTTTTATATGTTTATTTTGTTTCCTAGTGTATTCATATTTAGTTGCGGCCCTTCTTTTATTCTTTTATGTTGTCACACATTACATCACTTTTGCCACTTTGAGTGAAAACAAATGTTATCCAATTATATTTGATATTGATCATAATATGTGCCATTTAATACTTTATCATGCAACAAAGTATAAATACCCTGTCTTGATGCACTTTTTCACTGATCACGTGTTTGGTCACTTGACAGAAAATAGGTAATCTTTTGTTGTTCACATATTTAAGCATTTAATGCCCTGGTATACTTAAAAAATGTTATTTTCATTATTCGTTTGAGGGCAAAAAGAAGTTTGAAAAGGCTGAGTGATGGTATACTAATTTCGAAACTTCTAATACCCCTTCACTGCAGTAAACACGGTTCTAAATGTGTCACACTCATAGAGGCGATGCTGTTCGCGTGTAACCCCTAAACACAACAACAATGGTGGCTGTAAACATCTAACAAATAGCCAAACAAGAATGTGCCACAGTGGTGTGCCACATCTTTACATTTTTGTATATTGTTTGCTAACAGACACCGAATGGAACAGTGTTTAAACATGTGTGACTCTCTCTTAGTCTTTAAAATCTCTGTACATCTGAACCAGCTCTGTACCTACTCGACCCTCCTGTTTATTTATATTACCAACTTGGTGTTGTTGTCTTGGATGTTGTCTCCTGCCTGACCTCTGTGGATATGAGATACAAATTAATCACACATCAAAGAAGGTGGAGTATCAGAACAAACCCACTGATTGTGTAATCAACCAAACAAACAAAACAAACTCCCCTAAAAGCTCAACAAACTGCCAAAAAGAACTCAAAATTAAGTTTAATATTTCAGTTTGTTGTTTGATTTCATTTGAAGTATGCCAGGGCCTTTACACTATGAAAGACGTCTTTGAATATATCTTAAACTTCTTCTGGAAGAGTTTGATAGTGGACAAGCTCAAATCATTTTACACCCTGTTTACACCTGTATTTAGCATCATCCTCTTATACTGGGATTGACAAAACACGTCTTAATATCAATGTAAACAAGACCTCAACACAAGCTTTCCCTACCAACATCCAGCCATAAATCTGCCGAGACTCAGGGCCCTCAGAGAGCAACATATTGGGCTCCACTGAAAGGACATCAGATGACACCCAAACTCCATCACAGAGAGAATAAAAAAGACATCACCTCGCAACAAGCTGGTGATAAAGGGTGCCTGGGCATGGGCGAAAATTAAGACTCTGTAACAAGGTCCCGGGCTCCCAGCCTGACAACCATTTTCCCCTGTATTTATCATCCCTCCATGCCATTGGCTATTACGTGTGAACCTGCTGTCTCGCGGTAGACCCGGAATTTATGGATGCTCCATTATTAGGGGATTGTGGGTAAAGGGGAAGGAAGGAAGGGGGGCGCAGCTCTATGGTTTTCTGAGGATGTTACGATTGCCTCTTAGATTATGCCACTTGACAGGTTTGTCATCCCTGTGCACTGATGTGCTCTGCAGAGTGCTCTGATATCATTAGCTTCATTGCTCTTAATGTGTCTGCTCCCCTCCATAGCAAGACAGGTCATATATTGTGCAAATAGGTGGACAGGAGCTGAGAGCCGGGGATTACGAAAGGGAAAGAAACTGCCGGCTGGTTTATTTCCACTCACTTTGGTCAGACCTTAAGTGTTATTAGGGACACTATTCTGAGGTTAGCATAATTCGATATAGGTTTAGCTGTAGTTCTCTGTTGTTCATTCAGGAATACACAAAAATACATGTTAGTTTGATTTGAATCTGTGTGATTTTTAATAGATAACTGCCATGACATTTTGCCACAGCGCTGCCAGTGTCCGTGAGGAGTTTTAGAGCGAATGTTTGTCAACGCTAAGTCTGTGACCTTCAGATATTTTATATTTTCACATTAACATCAGACTGTTGTTATAAAACTGGTTTAGTTGCTAATGCTTTATTACTGAGCTGGTATGAACAAATATTGACCCATCTAACTATTACATGATAATTAGATAAAGTATAAAAACAAATTACCCACCGTTTTTTTTTTTAAGTAAGTAAAAAAGACAATTAAAATCAAAGTAAAAAACAGCAAAATCTAAATACACACTGAATGGACACTGAATGACTTGCCTGAGGTAAATGTAATGCTACATGATGTTTTGTTTACAAGCTGTTTTATTGATGGCTTCCCGCAGTTGAAACACTAATAGAGTAATTAGATGAGATGTAAGATGTTCATTCGTGTTTATTTTCTGCTGTAACTAGTAGAAATGAGAAATGAATGTTTGAATGCTGTTTGAATCGATGCATATGCAGTGATCTGTCATGACAAATCAAAGACTAAAAACAGTATTTAGTGTATGAATTTAATGAAAAAAAATTGACAGGATGTGAAACATCTGGTTTCATATCAAAAGTAAACGAACACAAACGTTATTGTGAATATTTATGGGAGGTGTGCTGTATAATGCTGCTGTTAAAAATAAATAAATCTGTTGTTGCATTAAAGTGGACTATTTAATTGCAATTACACTAAACTGACCTAAATCATCTGGTTGAATATTGTATAACTTTAAACAAACTAAAAGCATTGTTAACTTATTTTAATAAGATAAAATAATATATACTTTTTGATCAAATCTAATTTACGATGTGGTGAACAACAAACATATCATTGGAATTTAAGAATGCATATTTTTTACAGATTGACATTTGAAATTAGACGTTAGCCCACCATGGTTTGTTTAAAAATGAAAATCGTGCCTCTTTGAAGCTGTTCTTGTGAAAATAAATAAATACGAAAAGATAAATAATCTACCATTGTAATACATTCTATAAATATTGTGCAAACTTTCTGTAAACAGTGTAGTAAAAGATTAGATGTAACTTCCCATGACTCAAGATCATTTTTGTCTTCACAGAGGGCTGTTTTGATTTGTCGTATACTGTACAGTAGGAGGAGCTGGCAGGATGGCAGATAGACAGAGGGATGATTTGTGAATTGGGGACGTGGTCAAATGGCTCAAAATGCAGAGCTGCATGAAATGGGTCAAGTGCTGGTTATGTAATGAGCCATGCTAAATAAGAGTCCAATGTAACCCCATCCCCAAAGCACACATCACTCAAGAGCTAAATCAAAGACATTTGGCTTAATACTCAAAAATGCTGTTTTATCATTCCAAAGTGTAATTTTTCTTTTCTTATTTTATTAGACTTTCCTGTACACTCTGCTGGGTTGTTATAACCCAATGCTGGACCAAATATATACAAACCCAGCAACTGGGTTGACACATTTCCTTTAAATTCAATTAAAAAAATTAACTCAGTGTTGGGTTTGTTTTTATTTGACCCAACATTGGGTTAAATCAACCCAGCATTTTTTTCAATGTACAAAAAAGAACACTTTTGAAACAATCAGGGTCCATATTAATATCTTAAAGGGATAGATCACCCCAAAAAGTAAATACACTCATCATGTATTCACCCTCAAATGGTTTCAAACCAGTATGAGAAGATAATTTAAAGAATTTTGGAAACCAGTAACCACTGACACCCAAAGTAGAGGGAAAATACTATGAAAGTAGATGGCTAGTTTAAAACATTTTTCGAAATATCTTCTTTTGTATTTAACAGGACAAGGAAACCCAAACCGATTTTAATCAAGTGAATTATCATTTTTGGGTGAGCTATCCCTTTAAGGATACATATCAGTACATTAGATGGACCTATTAGTACCTAAAAAGTACAAAAGTGTTCTATTGGAAAAGGCATTGCCCCAGCTTTGTACTTTTTTTTTTTTTAAGAGTGAAGGTTATTTGGAAAAGAACAGGCGCTTCACTACATAAGTGAATATCAATCCGTAGTTTATTGTGCTGCTTCAGGCTTCCTTTTGGCCTGTGCTAAGCAGACTGGGACGTTCTCATCCGGGCCTCTTTCTCTCTTTCGGGTGATTCCACTAGTCCTGTAGTCCTGATGGAAAACGGGAGATAAGGATCCGCTGAGGCCAGGAGAAACGGCCGTCCAGAATCTGGTGAGGGAAATTAAACCAATTGAGGAAGTGGCTATTTTTCTGGGCCCAACGTGAGTTATTGGACCAAGACAGGGGGTGTATATTTTTGTTCGGATGGAGAAGGGAGTTGAAACGAGCGAATATTGCTGAAAGAGCG
Organism: Danio choprae; assembly: GCA_903798125.1. NCBI lineage: Eukaryota > Metazoa > Chordata > Actinopteri > Cypriniformes > Danionidae > Danio > Danio choprae. Next base: position 9,118,310 of record CAIGQW010014484.1, on the reverse strand, counting down.
CCGCTCGCATTCAGGCCCAGACAAAAGCTGGAAATGAAATAACTTCCTTTCCTCAGGAAAACACTGGAGCTCCTGACAGAATAATAGCATCGCAGGAGAAGGAGAGGGGGCCGACAACGCTCATGCACAAACACAGGAAACCGTCCGGCTGCCTGCTCAAGCTGTTAAACGCACACCAACACACACACAAACGCACACACACACATGGACACATGGCATAGTGACAGTGAGAGGAGCCGGCTGAAAGTCCTTGGAATGGCAGGACATTTACCTTTGAGTCAATGATAAACAATTCATCTCTGACCTTCATAAATATTCACAGCCCTCCTTGGACCTGCTCAAAAATCTGTCCCTTCACCGCTATCTAATGTAAACCTCTATTTTACTGTACAGTTTTATTTGCAAGTGGCAGATTTTACTCTTGACAGATGAATAAACACTTTGGGATATTTATAGTTAAATTAATTTAATATAAAGTTCATTAATCATAGGTCGTTCATTTCTACATTCATGAATGTCATTTTGAACTTGATTATGCATTGGTAGATAATGTTTAATGGAACTGAGCTAACATGAATTAACAATGACCAGGTGTATGGTTATTAACTACCATTAATGTAAAACTGTAATGTATTGCTCATGTATTGTAGTCTAATATTGATCATGCTGCATGTAATTTCATAAATAACACAATTAAACTGTTTTAATCATCTCAAAAACGGAAAGGTTATCTTGAAATTATTTTTTTATTGCTCATTGCTTATTGAATGATTGATTATTTTTTTTAATAAAATAAATCTTTTGTACATAAGGGAAAATCTAAATAAAATAATTGCTGTAGGCATTAAATAAAATATGAAGTCAGACTTCACGGCTCATCAATGAATCTTGATGGGATCGAGTTGGAATGTTATATGACATATTAGGTTTGAAATAAAGAAATAAATCAGTCCAACTGGTTAATTTCTTGATTGAAAATGGTTTTCTTTCACTTTACACTTTTGCTGACTGGAATACAGCAATGAAATTATGGGGAGGGGGATTTTGTATCCCTTCTCATAAGCAGTATTTCTGTGTGTGCTCCACTTCGAGAGACAGATTATATTTTGGCATTTCATTGCCGTGGACCTTTTTACTTTAACCTTTATGACCTAAGCTGGGGCCTAGACCTCCTCAGTCAGGTCCCTATTAGGCAAATAAGGTCTGATAAATCTTTGGCACATCTTTAATGAGGACTCCTGAGCCGAGTGATGTTAATTAAGAGAGGTTAACCAAGATGTGAGTCGCTCTCTCCTCTAATATTTCACCCGGCTAATTTCTCCTCATTGCCCTGGCCTTGGTGATGTAATGCATTTATCTGAGCAAGAACACACCCTGATCATCCCAGCTCCAGTGCTGTTCTTTATGAAAGAGAAGGAGGAAAAAATCATGCTTCTTTGGAGACACCACAAATATATTTATAATTAACTGTTTCAAACTTTAAGAATGTAATCATTTCAAGCTACTTATTGTAACCATTTTATTTCAATGTTTCACTTTTTATCAACTATTTTGTTTTAGACTTTTTATTTAGTTATTTATATGGATAGTGTTGCATTTGCTTTTATTCAGTGCTCATATTTACCAAGTGTGTCCATTTGGGCAAAGATGGCTATGAAAAAAAAGCATATTTTGATATGTTGCTCTAAATATTTTCTAAAAACACTGCACCACAATTATAGGCACCCCTATGAATTCGTATAAGCA
>CAIGQW010014484.1:9079933-9095883 GCA_903798125.1 Danio choprae | reverse complement strand
TATATATATATATATATATATATATATATATATATATATATCTATCGATAATCTTTCTTTTTTAATTTGTGTGGATTCTTTGAAATTGAAAAAGTGTTTATAATACTGTACATTATAAATGTATTTGCTGCCATTATTGAACAATAAAATGATTAAACATTATTTTTAAAAATCTAATAGCTTCAAAGAAAATGTAAAACACACACACGCACATACTAAAAGTGGTGATATTGCATATTTCCTGGTTCTTGGGTTACCTTTTCGTAAGAAACAATCTGAAAATCTACTGAAATACTTCACTCTAAAATGAAATCTACTTTTAATTTACTCATCCTCAGGCCATCCAAAATTAAAGATAAATGTTAACTGAATCTGTGGTCCTTGGTGATTTTTTAAAAAGTAAGTCAATGGCTTTTACCCAGCATAGTACTTTGAAAGGGATCCATCCATCCATCCATTCATTAATTTATTCATAAAATGGATAGTAAACAGATACAAAAATAACAACATTAATATACATGGCTCTTGGTGATACGCTGATCCATTATGAAGCTAAACAATCAAGAACTCAACACTATTAACAACATTATTACCTTTAATCCACGGCAGTCCAGAGCACTGAGAACTTTCTAAACCCTATACAAAATAAGAAAAGCTGTTATGTCCCATTTCAGAGCAAACACAAGACATTGCATAACCTTTTAATTTACTGGCTAATTTATATGAATTCATACAGTCTCGTGTACATGTTAGTTTGATTTGGCCACAACCCCCAATGACAGAGTTGTGTTTAGGGGCGAGGTTACAACACACCTTGTTTTGAAAAAGTATGCACTTTAGTACAAATGATAACATAAAATATTGTGCAAATTAGCCACATTTTCATTAATACAAACTGACGTGACAGGACTGCCTGGCAGTGAACAAGTAATTTTATTGACTTGAGGAGAATCAGTCAATTCACAAACTGGTGTGAATGATTTGTTCAAAAAAAACCTGAATGAGTTACAAAACAAATATATAAAATTGCAAGGCTTCAAATTTATCGAATGTGTTGTGGATTTACATTCTCTATTTATTGTAATGTAGATGTAAAAAAAGAGTGACTTGCATGTATAAATAAATAAATAAATAAATAGTTAGAAAGTACAGTAAATTGGAATACAGACATTTGGTGAGTAAATAATGACAAAAGCCTTATATTCAGGCTGAATTATGACTTAAAAACCAAGCAGCCAAAAAACCTTTCCTCCACAAATGGTGTTTATTTCCCCCCTCTGCTTCCACAAATCACACCACAAAACCGAAGGAGTACCCGCAATGATACAGCTCGCACATAAACAAGAGAAGCATAGAAGCATACATCACAGGTCTCGCCCTTGAGATTTTGTATGAGGTCGGCTTCTGCGCATGGACATCTATGACCAATTTAGAAGGAAACTTTCTGCAAAGCCAGCATGTTTTTCCTCACACCAAGTCAAGGCAAATGCAGTGCTTTTGATATTGCATATCTGACAATGAAACATATGCGAGTGTGCAGGACATGTCCAGACATTCAATTTCAAAGCATTGTATACTTCAACCCAGTTGACATATTCTATTATTCTAAGCCCTCATCAGGCCATCAAGCCACACTGGTAGACATCTTCACTATGATCCATGGGTGCAATATGGAAGGATAACCTTGGCCCACCAGGCTATTCTTTGATATTAGTACTTTATAATAATTTGCGGCAGCGTTTAAGTTGCAGGTTCAACAGTTCAGGCCTTTCCAAAAAGAGTGTGATTTAGTAAAATATGTGTTCGCTTGGAAACATATTTTAACCCTGAGAATATGCACACAATTACTCCGGATTTTATAGGAGATGTATTCATCCTTGGGGAAGGCCATTTGTATCAATAAGCAAGTCATGTACTGAGCACTATTTTTACTATTAAATCATCTAAAATGCCCAAATGGGAAAATTCATATATTACATGAACGCACAAACTTCCTTTTAGTGGACTGTGGGAACAAAATCCATGCTAGAGACTTTATTTAAGGCATCAAACTGTGCTAATGCTTTACATTTATAGGATTTATTGTACAGTTTGTTGTCTACCTTTTGTTGTATTATTTATGAAATGTATTTGTTCATTGTCACATAACAATTCTTACACATTACAATTAATTGTTTGTATTAGTAGGCATTTATATACATAAAATATGTAAAAAAAATACATTACATATTATATTACATATTAAAATGACACATTTTAGTTTATTATATTATATTATATTATATTATATTATATTATATTATATTGCTTTTATAATACGTTTTATTTGTATTAAAATGCATTTATTTTATGTTAAACGGTTTTATAATAAATTAAAAGATATAAAAGTACAATTTGATTCATGTATTTTTGTACATGTGAATGTACTGAATGTCTCTACATAGTTTTGAATAGTTTGTAGTTACTATATAGATATTTTTCATGTCTTTCTCTTAGCTGCTTATCGATTTTCCTCATTGATAATTGATAGATGCATCATAGTCAATTGATTTACAAGGTATGGTTTGGAAATGAATAGCTAAAAGATATTAGATTTAGCAGCAACCTCACCTCTTGTTAGCATATTCATTTACCTATGGGAGTCCCATTACATTTTGTTAATACATACCGCTTTAGTCAGCCCAGCTTCCCACAAATTGCATTAATGTTCCTGCGTTATGTAGCCACAGAGCACAATAATTTGATTGAGTGCCTATGTTTGATATAATCAGATTATCATTTGAGAGAGGGGTAATTGTCATGCCTTGTCACAACCAGATCACTGTAAAAATAGGGACAATAATTCATATATTACTGTCTTAGCCTTTTAGTGTCGCAACGGTGCCACTTTAGTGTTACTTAGAGCTGACTGGATTTCTTCATCTCCTTGTTAACACATTGTGCGATGTGAAAAGATAAAAAAGGAGGACTTTTATTCGCATAATGTAACCACTCTCTCTCTCTCTCTCGCTGTCACTACAGAGTTGAAAGTGGAGCATGTGATGTGTAAATTCAGACTGGTAAAAAAAAAAAAAGAGGGAAAAAAATCAATTAAGCAGATATGATTGTCAGGTGAGCTCTTATCATCAACAGTTAACTGCGTTGTTAAGAAAAAAGGACGTAACCTTTGCAAAGGTAAAACTAGGCCTCATTTCCATCAGCACCTGACACTGTCACACTGCTGCTCTCATTAAAAGCTGTCAGTCATTCCCCCACACACAGCCTGGCACCACCAGTGTAATTTATCAATGTCAAAACTGTCACCGGCTAATGCGAAATAAAGTTTCACACATAAGGAAAATGGACAATTATGAGATGCACACTTTGGATGCAAAATAACAAGAGTTGCTTGATGTGTTATGGGTTATGTAACAGTAGACGTCATTGTATAAAAGACAATTGAGCATCCCAATATATGCTATATATGTACACGCATACATATATCAACAAAATAACATGTATGATTAACTGAGGGGGCTTTTGCACAGGAGGAACTTTTTTCAGTTCCTAGAATTATTGCTGGCTCGTTTATAGGTTATAGGAACACCTTTGGGGGTGGTAAATTAATTACTGCTTCAGAGATTAAGGTTTAATCCAGCACAATAGCAACAATCAGTGACAGAAGTGTACATTGACTGAGAGAATATATGGTACAGGAAACACTGGCACAGTATTTTATAGTGTAAAAGACATGCATATACACAAAGCTGATTTTAGCAGTACTTTTTGCCTTGACAGGCATCATCTTTTTCAGCTTTGATGAGATGTACTGTAGCTCCAGTACTATTTCTAGGCATAGGCGAACTAAGTGGTCACCTAGGGACCCACCCTCACCCCACATGAGTAAAAATAATGTTCAAATTAATATTCAGATATTTATTATTTAATCTGACTCTGAATCACATTCAGAATTACAACAGTCAGTCATTGTTGGCAGATATGATTCTGACTGAATTATCTTAACATTTGAACAGTGTTTATTTAGTTGTAATGTACTTTTTCAATAATAAATGCACTTTTCGCATCAATACTGATGGCATATGTTTCTCTGTGCACGCATGAGTTTTCCTGCAGGTAGCAATTAAAATGCTAGGACACTTTTTTGCACAAAAGACTTTTATGAGGATGGGTTGATATGCACCATTTATGAATAACACGAGTTGCTTGATGTGTTATGGGTTATGTAACAATCGTGGGCATCTTTGTACAAAAGACAATTGATCACTATACACGGTATATGCACACACACAAAATAGCATATGATTCACAGGTGGAGGCCAGTTGGGAGGCAGCTGTAGCATGAACCATCACCAAAAATATCTTAATTTTAAAAACAAGGTCACTCTGAAGTATATCTGAGATGTGTTCAGATATACTAACTTAGTTTGGTGAGATTAGGTGTTGCTCTAAGGTGATAAACGTGGCCGCAGGAGCTGAAGGTATGAATCTTTTAAGCCGGTCATTACAGCAGCTTGGATTTCTCACAGCTCCTTGCGTAGTGTCACACAATCACCAGGGCAGAATGAAGGCTGAATATGCTAATGACTCTAATTGGACTACTAATAGAGCATGTCTCTGTAGTTTTTAAGCTTGCGGATGGCTGTGTAATCAGAGCAGACAGTCGTTAAGAGAATGAAGAGGCAACTAGCAATGTCAGGAGAGGGCCTGGCGGTTCCAGCTGACACTACCCCAATCTTCCAGGACCCATTAAATGGCTGTTTCAACGCATTACCTACCATAACATCCTTGAATATCACTGATTTTATTTGCAGTATCAAACATTTCATTTCACGCGCCATTAATGGAAAAGTGCTGAGGTTCTAATGCTGCCAAAACATTTAGTAACTACCTGGACTCTGAGAAACCAATTAACTCCTGAGACAATATGGCCAATTACACACAAAAATAGGTAGGGCCACTATTGCTTTCTGTCCGGAGATTCCTTCACTTACTTCAAGTTGCAAAACGGGAAAATGTGTAAAAATGTGTAAACGGGTCACACTAACTACATTAGAATCCTCATTTATCATTTTCCCAGACTGTTTTGGTTACTTGCATCGTTGCCTTTGTAAATCTGGTATTAAGATGCATTTTTGTCTGATCTTTCTGATCACAAGTGAACAACGCTAAATACAGAAATAAGCATGTGTTGAGCTTTTTCCACTTTTGAATACTACTAATGGTCAGTTTGGTTTTGTAGTGTAGACAATTATGTGGTCAAATGCTTTTAAACAGCTACATAATATTACTATAATTATCATGGGATGTGCTGTGAGAAAGGGCAATGTGTTTATACTTTGCTTTGTTATACAAAAATTAAGTACAGCTTGACCTGTAACATACTATGTTATGCTGTGTTATGTTATGAATAAGCTGACTGGGTGAATGCATGTCATATGACACACTGGCATAGTATTTTAAAGTGTTACAAGACATACAAGACATTCAGAAAGTTAATGATAGTGGAATTTAACTGTTACCCTTGTCTGAACCATTGTGTTCTGCCTCAGCCTCAATGATATGCAACCATTTTAAGTGTCATTTATTTATAATTTTTGATCATTCAATCTCCTAACCTATACATTTACATGTCTTCTCTGTTATCAAGACAAAATGAAAACAAAGCTCCCATCAAAATAGTTATCCATCATCCAATTGTGGAATTTGTTGAATACTGCACTTGGGGATGGACTTAGCCCTTTCATACTTTTAAATACTCCTGTTGACCTCCTTCATTAGTTCTTTAATGTGACTGTTATATATAATGCAGTGCTTTAAAGTTTCCATGGCAACAAAACTGCAAACACGTCCCTCAGCATTCGTTTACCTGCAGCTTCTGGGTAAAACGAACAATACATAGCAGTAGAAAAACAACTTTTGTTCCTTTTCACACTACTGCCAGTTACAGGGACATATTATCAACAGATAAAGGATTATTTTAATGAGGTTGTTTGTGCAGTACTAAATAAATAGCACAAAAACAACTGTGAATGTGTCTGTGATACATAATCAAACGTGTTTGCCTTCCCTTTTTATTTTAGTATGGCTTTTTCGAAGTGGTCAGTTTGCTCGATAGCTCACCTTGTATGGTATTTGTGACATTGTACTTGGGACGCAGAGTGGACCGGATTTAAGTCTAGTGAAGAATGGTTCCAGAAACCAGGTAAAAAAAAAAACAATGTGAAATCATAGTAAAACTATGCGGCCGTGATGTGCTTCTTCTCTTCTCAATTCCATTTTAAAACACTATCGGTTCAGTTTAGGGAATAGGGTATGTCAGTGGATCACAAGGTTACATATAGGCACAACAAGCCCTGGCTTCTCACTGACGTGTACCAGGATGTGTAAGTGGCACACATGAGAAAACGTAGCCCAGTAACATAATTGTGATTCGCAAAAATGTAGACAGCGGCCTCTAGTGTAATTGTCAACAAAAGCTGCAAGCAAATGTCACCAGAGCAACAAACTTCACATATTTCATTTCCAGTGAGCCTAGGTTGAATGATTTACTGTATGTACAGTATATATTGTGTTTTGTTTATTTTGTCCTTTTCTTCAAATATTTTATTAATAATATCTTAATTATGTTTCAAATAGTTGAAAAGAACATGCATTTCATCATTTAAACAACTTAATAATTATCATATAATCTATCTATAACAAGTAATGGGCACCGGCAGTCTATGCTGCAGGAGAGATTAGAGCTGCTGTGTTTTTCCCGAAATACATGAAAGTAAGTGATTGTTTACTTTATTCCTCTCCATAGTAAAACATTCTAGTAACCTAAACAGTGTGTATCTTTTGTGAATAAAGCATGACGTCCACTCACTCACTCACTCACTTTCCTTTGGCTTAGTTCCTGATTTTTCAGGGGTTGCCACAGTGGAATGAACCGCAAATACTTTAGCAATTGTTTTATGCAGCTGATGCCTTTCCAGCCGCAAGCCCTCACTGCGAGCACACTAACTTGTGAACCCCCAGTTAAGTTCATTCAGTTATTATTGAACTACTCTCAATTGAATCAACATTGAACTAAACTGTGCCAAATGACACTACTGCCTTTTAAAATCTACTTTGCTCCTGAAACCGTTTCAATGTTTTAATAAAAGCTTATATTAAACATCAAATTGAGTATTGTGTAACTTAAAACAATTAAGCTAAAACATTTTAATAATAATAACATGTTATCATGAATTATTGTTCATATATATATATATATATATATTAATTTATATATATATATATATATAATTCTATTAAAAATGTAAGAAATGTTCTAAATTGTTCTGATTATTTTCTTGTTTATTACTGTGAATTTGCTGTGAACCGTTTTTATTGGGGCTTACATAACTAAATGCGACTTGACATTAAGCTGAAAAAAATGTCTCACGCTGGGCAGACTGTCCCACTGTATTTTTATATTTCATTTTAGAAATCTTTGGTTGCCGATTCAAAATGCATAACAGAGCTAAATCCAGTGCTATTCTTCATCATCATTGATACTGCCAGACACATTTCAAAGGTCAGCGTGGGTCGCCCAAGCTTGCTTTGTTAATGTCTATCTAAATTGGCGGTTAAATTGATCAGATCTCCGTATCCCAGCATTTCTTATTACCATTAGGCTCTTTTCTTTTTATTTCATCACATTAAAATTATCCATTTGCTCTGCTTAAAAGAACGAGGGACGAAGTAATTCCATTTCGCGGCTTTAAAGTCACTGCTAACTACCAGAAACACTTAATGAAAAGACTCTTGGCTACAGAATGAAGTGATGAGGCGATCACCATTACCCATCCCTCCTCTGACCCCGTAATGTAGTTATGCCCAACAGAAAATTCAAGTGGCACTTCAGGAGATGGGAAATAAGCAGACCTTCCTCAGATCAATTACTTTATCCAGCTAGCATGTGTGTGTGTGTGTGTGTGCGTGCGAGAGAGACACTTAAGAAGTCAGGGTCTTTCTTTGGGCATGAGTTTATGTGAATTTTATTTATTTAAGTGTTCATTCTTGAATAGGCCAGGCATAAATCTCTTTGTTTTTCTATAAAAGCCTATTAGTAATGGATTATATTTCATTTTTTAAATGAATCTCTTTTGAAAGAATTTTAAAGTTAATAATTAAATATGTTTGTTAAGTTTGAAGATAAGAGAGGAAGTCAGAATAGTATTTAAAATAACTTAATTTAAATCAAATAAAAAATAATGAATAATGAATAATAATAATAATAATAATAATAATAATAATAATAATAATAATAATAATAATAATTTAAAGTATTCTCGGACATGCAACTCAAACAATCCTAAATAAATAAAAAAAAACAATTTGAATATGTTTTATGTGGGTTCATATGATAAATAAAAAACAAAATAAATATTTGTTTGCTTATCAATGTCCACTTGTGCCTGTTTAAGAGTTAAAAATAATAATAATAAATTAATAATTATATATATATATATAATGTGTGTGTATGTATATATCTGTACTGTATTGTATGACTCTTTTTAAATGCATGGTCATTTGGAAATCATTCTGATTTGTCATTTTTTTGCATAGTTATATTATTTTAATATGTATTTATATATCCCAAATTTGGTTGAAATTACCCAGCATTTTTACCATATACTGTAATGGTTACAGAGTTTATAGTAAAGAAGTAACTTGTGTTTGTATAAAGCTCTAATTAATTAAAACATTGGAAAAAAAATCCTTTCTTTAAATATATATAAAATAAATACAATGTATAAATCGTATATATAGCAGTATATGCAAATTACATATGTATATGACATAGGCCTACCATTTCATATTTGGATTTCACACACACACGCACACACACACACACACACACACACACACACACACACACACACATATACACACATATATATATATACAACCATTGGAATTACACAAAATATATGTTTTCAAATATATGTTATATATATGTAATTTGCATATTTTGCCATGTATCAGATTTCTGTATGGGATATTGGGATATCTCCAATTATAGAACATGCTGTCTTTCTCCCTGATGTAATCTGTCATGTACAACCAGCCCTCAACTGTGTTTACAACACAACGTCTCTATCTTTGTGATTTGAAGTTCAAAAAAAGCCCAGGTGTTGCTCCGTGAACCTTGCATATTGCCCACTAACCTCATAACCCCACCCCGACCAGCTAATCTCATTCCTATTGATTTTCCAACCAGCTTTCAATAGGTCCTGATGGAATGATGTCAACATGAAGCTAATGACTCTAACACGCAAGCAAAGAGAAACATAAAATATCATTACTGTTGCTTTCTTCATCAACGCTCTCTGATTACCTCGCACCATTATATTGGGATTGTAATGACCTTGTTCGCTGAGAAGGTGAGAGAATATGAGGGTGAGATCCTATAAACACTGCTGAACTGCGAAAACCCCTTTTAACATCCATTTGCAGCGTGATCTTAGTGAATGATGTGTCTGCTGTATATCTGTACATAAAAGACTAAATTAATTATCTAAATTATTATAAGTAAAATAGTAAACTCTTTTTAATACTATTGTGCTGAATTTTCAACATATTTATATTATTATTTGTTATGCATTTTTGACAGAGATGTTTGTATATTTACTTAAAAGCCGACATTCCTATCATATACAGTATATCCAATTTCTAGTTCATTTTATATGTCATTTGTTTTGTACAAGTGGACATTTTCATGGCATCTGCTTGTAATTTTATATGCATGTATCATATTTTGAATAAAATATTGATCTTAAAAAAAGAGATGCATATATTTCAATACCGTCCTTTAAATTTGGTGAAATAATGTGCGTTGTCTCCTCGAACATCAATGAATGTTTGTAGCCTTTTGTGAAGGTACTGCTTGAGTCGTTGGTTGTTTTAAGTAGTCAAGCTGCCCACTGTTCTTAACAAAAAGCCTTGAGGTTTTTCTGTTTGGTTTCCCAGTATCTGCACGTTTGAGCTGTTTGTACAGTGACTCAGTCATTGATATGCAGCTGTAAGAACAATTGACTCACACAGAACTATTTTTACAAAAGACTGCAAATACACAAAGAACCAGGACTGCGCAGTACATTTTTTGGGAGAATATTTGTCATTTGATTTGTAAACCGGAATATGTCAAACAATAAGGAAATATGGACAGTATGTAATATTTTCATTAGTAAAACTAAGTGAAATTGTTTGCAACTAAATATTAACTTCTTATTTACTAAACGATTACATTAAAGCATTGTCACATTTGTTTATTTAAGACAAAAACAGCACTTGTGTGATATTCAACTTTCTTGTGTGATTATAAAAACTCATATGGGGCATTTAACTACATTTTATTGACTTTATTATGTATAAGTCATTACCCTGCATGTTAAAGTCTGCATGAATTGGAAATTGCTGTATTTCATATATATGCTGTATTTCTGTTGATGTACATCCAACTGAAACAGAATATTGTGTAGGAGACTGAGCTTTTTTGTGTGTCGTTCCCTGATAGCAAATTAACAGATTTTTGGTTAAGAGTATTGTAGTTGCTATGGAAGGACTGCCTCTCCGAATGTGGAAGCAAATGCTCAGACTTTGATTGATAATACATTCATTCATTCATTTTCTTTTTGACTTAGTCCCTTTATTAATCTGCCACCAACTTATCCAGCATATGTTTTATGCAGCGGATGCCCTTCCAGCTGCAACCTAGTACTGGGAAACATCCATACACACTCATTCACACACATACACTACGGACGATTTAGCTTACCCAATTCACTAGTCTTTGGACTTGTGGGGGAAACCGAAGCACCCGGAGGAAACCCCTCTCGAACACGGGGAGAACATGCAAACTCCACACAGAAATGCCTGACCCAGCCGAGGCTCGAACCAGCAACCTTCTTGCTGTGAGGCGATTGTGCTACTCACTACGCCACCGTGATGCCCTTGATTGATAATAACCAAAATAAATATTTTCATTGGATTCACTTGTGCAGATTAATTATTCACTTTAAGAATAACAATTTGAGCTAGCAAAATAAACATTGTATATTTGAATTTCACCTGTGCTTTAAGCATCAATCATCTAAATTTACCTAAAAAAACAACAAACAAAAATTTCATACTTAATAATTAATTAAATCAATTTAACCATTAAATCGGGCCTCACGGTGGCGCAGTGGATAGCACGTTCGCCTCACAGCAAGAAGGTCACTGGTTCGAGCCTCGGCTGGGTCAGTTGGCATTTCTGTGTGGAGTTTGCATGTTCTCCCCGTGTTGGCGTGGGTTTCCTCCGGGTGCTCCGGTTTCCCCCACAAGTCCAAAGACATGCGGTACAGGTGAATTGCGTAAGCTAAATTGTCCGTAGTGTATGAGTGTGAATGGGTGTGTGTGGATGTTTCCCAGAGATGGGTTGCAGCTGGAAGGGCATCCGCTGCGTAAAACATATGCTGGATAAGTTGGCGGTTCAATCCGCTGTGGCGACCCCAGATTAATAAAGGGACTAAGCCGAAATGAAAATGAATGAATGAATGAATAATCATTAAATCAAAAAATCGAGAGCACTTATAAATAAGACACATTTCCTAAGCACCAAATCTGCATATTATATCATTCTTTCTAAATTATCTTGTTACACTGAAGACTGAAGTGAAATTTAAATTTGCTCATAAGAAAAAAATACATTTTAAATTTAATTTCATTTTAAATTGTAACAATGCATTAATGGCACAGTACTGTATTTGAATCCAAAATCTTAATCCTATGTAATACACATCAACACACACCAGCCTTTTGTGGGCAGTATAACTGTTTTTGTTTTGTGTTTTTTCTCCTTCCCTGAATGGTGTTTGATAACAGAGGAAGCTGTTTCTTCATTACTGCATTGACTCATTAAGATCTCTCATCGGATGTGGGAGGGGCACAATGAATCAGTGAGCTCAGAACTCAGTGGGACGACCCGTGTAAAGCGTATACTTTGCTAAGACACTGACCTTTCTTTGTACCTTTTTCAGCAGCGTACTCATGGTGTTCTTTTAATTAAAATGAAAGAGACCACATACTCAGATGCCCAAGCCCTGCAAGGTGATTGCACGTTTCCCGTCTGTGCTGTTAATTACTCCCCTTGTTTCACAACACGGGTGTCCAATAAATTTATCGTCATAGGGTTATAGACATGTATTGGGGTTGGGTAAAAAGCATGTGTTGGGGGATGGTCTGGGGCTAAACTCACTTTGATTACTGTACCTGCTAATGTATGCCTGATCCACAAAAAGGTAGGGTGTGTGGCTGCATATTTCAGAGAAGACATCCCACCAGGAGTCTAATGCGCCAAATCACTCTTCTGCCAGCCTGGCCTAGTTTTGCTGTTGCCTGGGCTCCTCCTGTTCCCCCCACCTCTCCCACATTCATTAATTGGCTGGATTAAAATTGCTCTCATTTTCAGTGCAATTTGGTCTTGAAAAAGCCTTGCATTTATAGCATCTGCCTTATTTTGCAACGCTATTTCTTGCGAATGTGCATGATATCCGTTTCATTAGCTTTCTTGGTACTGTAAATAGCTAGAAGGGTAACAGAGTGCAGTAAACAGTAGAAGTATTTGCACACAAACCCGTGTGTTAGAGATTACAACAGTAATTTGCAATATTGTTCACATATTAATGTGGATCTTTATGTTAGACAGACTTAATTACTGTGTACTAACATTGAATATCTACAAGGCTACGTATTTACTATGTATTATTCTATTGCTAGTTTAGGGTTATTATAATACATTTCCATTTACAAGTATGTCTGTTCTGAAACTCTCAAAATACAGTAAAATGTTAGCAGACAGTTTACTAATGCTCTAATGACTGCCAGCTAACATGTAGCTCCACAGTTACAACATTCCTTATAATTAATAGAATATCCCAAATTAAAGTGTTCCCAAAAATTGTCATTTAAGGTTTAGGTACGTGTTAAGTTAACAATGTAAATAACTTTGTAGGCTACTTCATATTTAATTACATTCTACAAGCTGACATTAAATGCACATTTATGGCATCCATATTTAGTGACACTGCAAAATGTATGCATTTTTGTCTCTTTAAAATAGATCATTTTAAAAATTTCAATTTGTATCTCTTTTTAAAAATATTTTGAAACATTTCTGTGTATTATTAGAAGTAGTAGGGTCCCTCTTTTTTTATTAAGTAGCCTTAACTAATATCTACTTACACTGAAATTAATCGTTTGTTACGGTGTACTTATTATGTAAATACATGTTTTATATTGTACTTGTGATTGATTAAATACACCCATGTAATTACATCTGTAATACATTTCTTTAATTACACTGTTGACAATCTCTTACACATTAATTCACTCTTAAACCTACCCATACCACCAAACCTGTCCCTAACCCTACCCGTATCCCACCCCGAGAGCACCAGAAGTGTTCTACAATAAATTATGAACACAGTAAGTACATTGCATTTATTTTTGATGCAAGTACATACAGTGTAGCAATTAAGGCCACTTAATAATATAAAGTAGGACCATTAGTAGTAGTTTCTCTCTAGTTATATTCCTTGTTGATCACACTAAGACAATAGCCGACCAACTCAAAGTGCAAACTAATGCCTATTCATACAGAGATCAAACAAATACATTAAAGAAGACACAGGTGATAATTATAAGTAACCATGGCAACAAACCTAGGAAACTGTACGCAGGGAAACAGGATCTACAATAAACAAGGAATAAAGACTTTGCTGTTTAGATACACCTTCATCTTCAAGCTATATCTTTACAACAGTGACAACATCAAGCTATACTGCTTTCAGAATCATTGTATATTTGTGAGTCGAGATAAGCTGATATTCAATAATTAAATACATTGCGATAATGAACATGCACAATATCGATGTTGTGAGCACTACAAAATACTGTGAATCATTTTCGATTAGACCAACTTTTAAAATGCCTTTTTAAGAACATTCAGATAGTTGTATTGTCAGCACCAAATGAAGACTTAATAGAAGATTCATTTTCAAACTATTTTACATGTTATTCTGGCCTACAACATTGCAAATTCTGTGACTATTTATTGGCTTTTTGTTTGTTAACTCTGTGCAGTATTATACCTGCTAATCTAAAGCTTAGGTCAGTATTGTGATAATACTGTATATCATCATAAAAGATTCAGCAATTCATTAAAATCAAATAAAATGTGAGAGCGGCAGAAGTGTGTTTGTGAGTTTGGATAATATTGAAAATATTTTTTTAAATTGTGTTTACTACTGGGAAACTCTGAGATCATTTTAATTCACATTTGGGTAAGACAATCTTTAAACATTACTGTTGCGACTATATTCTTTATTATTGTTGTTGTTGTTGTTGTAAAGTGTTACCATTACTCACATCGCACACAGTCTGTTAACTCCAGTTTATGTATGTAAATGTAGCTCCATTAGAGTGTGCGCAAATTCTCTTGAAACCCAGTTATTGATTTAAAGCAACATCTGCTATGCCCATGTTCAAAGGCTTCCACTGCACCTAAACCCTACAGCAAGTGATGGCCGAACATGGGCCTCATTCATCTAACAGCATCCTGCCTTATTGTTCGGGTGCACTGGGGTTGCTATGAGGCACCTCGCTCGCCCTGGTCTGGTGTATTCCTCCATCCCACAGGACCACAGATACAAATCAAACCACTCTGACCCCAGCGTCCTCTCCACACTCTCGGCCCCCTAAAGGCGAGACGGCAGTGAGAGATCCTGTCTTGCCCTTATTTATTTTCCCTTTTGTGCTTGTGCAGCTAAGGGCATAAGGCATATATATATATATATATATATATATATAAATATTCACTTGAGTAAACCAAAGCAGCGTCGAGCATCCAGTGCCATTTTCATTTGAAATAATGTTTGCTAATAATAATACCTGACTATCACACCTATTGGAAAAATAGGGCAGTGTTTTTCTTCCATCAACCGAAAGAAAACACAGAAGTGGAGGAAATAATAAAAGTACATCAGACAGCGATTTGCATTAAGATCAAAGAGCTTGAGCCATTGTACAAAAAGTACAAACATGTTTACCCGTGAAGCAGATGGCCGTAGCTTGCAGCCTCAAGAAGAAGCTGTTGTGTAGTGAATAATGACATGGTTAGTAAGCCCAAGTGTAAATACGCAAGTAAACACAGGCGCCTTGAGAGCAAAGCAGCCTCGCTAGCACCAATGAAAACGAATCCCTTTTTCATGTCACATTGACCTTTTCCAGGCCAGATGAAATCAGTCTTGGCTTAAAACAAATAGCCACATTTCATCTGCTGTTACCCTTCAGACCGGGCCGCGTGACCTTTGAACTTAATTTTCTATCTAAACCCATTTCCATGTGCCGCATCCCCCGCTCCGCTGTGATAAGTGTCTGAGGTCCTGCAGTGCATTACAGTGATGTTTAAAATAATGTTTGAAGGGGGAGAATGAACTCTGTCTTTATAGGAGAAGTTGCAGGTTAGTTATTTGCTTGGGATTTTTATATGCGGTTTTTTTTTTGGGTGGGGGGGGGGGGGGTATAAAAACGCATATTTAGAAATTTGAATCTAGATAATATTCGTTTTATTTTTTTTATTCAGTGTAGTTTAGTACACACTTTATTTTAGCTCTTTTTTGACCAAACAAATCACATACATAATCATGACTGATCATGATTTACATGATCAATCTTTGTGACCTCTTGTGAAAACGTGTGTATATGCACAGAAATAGCATCATGCATTGTCTATGGGTAGCATTATGATGTGATTCTTAATTACAACAATTAATATAAAAAATATATATATTAAAAAATCTTACTTTTTCCAGTGTGTGTGTGTGTGTGTGTGTGTGTGTGTGTGTGTGTGTGTGTGTGTGTGTGTGTGCGCACACACT
>CAIGQW010014484.1:9063074-9079533 GCA_903798125.1 Danio choprae | reverse complement strand
GTGTGTGTGTGTGTGTGTGTGTGTGTGTGTGTGCGCACATGCATGTGCAGGTCTGTGTCTTGAGAAAGTGAGAGAGCGAGAAAGAGGAAGAATTTGTCCCAAGATGCAGAATATATATTTACCATTATTGAATGTAATAGCATTATTAAATGCTACAGTGTTGTTGTTTCAAAAAAGTAGTACATTTATTTATTTATTTATTTAGTTTATTATTTTTTTTAAATAAGACTACCTAGATGCAAATAATTAACATTACATTATATTCATTTATAGTAAAATTGTATCTAATTGTGTATGTATCACATCAGATGTGTATTGTTTATGCACTTTAAATACATCTTAAATTGACAACTTTTTTTCAGACCCCCCAAACTTATCATATCAAAAGATTTGCTGTCAAAGTAATATTCTCTTGTTGTGTGAAGTACCTCCCAGTGTTCGCGTGGGATTTCTCCGGGTGCTCCGGTTTCCCCCACAAGTCCAAAGACATGCGCTATAGGTGAATTGGATAAGCTAAACTGTCCGTAGTGTATGAGTGTGAATGGGTGGGTGTATGGATGTTTCCCAGTGATGGGTTGCAGCTGGAAGGGCATCCGCTGCGTAAAACATATGCTGGATAAGTTAGCAGTTCATTTCGCTGTGGCGACCCGGATTAATAAAGGGACTAAGCCAAAAAGAAAATGAATGAATAAATGAGTGTGTGAAGTACGTCATTTCTTAGCATCGCTTGTATGGAAATAATTAGCTACACACTGAGGCACGATTCAGTGAAAAGCAGTGACCTCCCAAAAATGTAGACCACAAAACCAGAAATTTCTGTAGCTGTTAATATTAAAAAAAGTTCAAATCTGCTTACTAGTATGGGTATTTCAACATAGAAGAGTTCATGGATAAGCATGGACACCGTGCACTCTTTGACCGCATATTCACACCAAACAATTGAAACCATTCTAAATATCCACTAAATTTGTATGTATTTCAAAGGAGGTGTGAGCTGGGTGCAATTTTGTGCAAGCACCCGTGGCAAATGCTACTCCTACATTCATAAAAAAAAAAAGAATATGAATTTATAGAGAGCATTGTGGCAGACAGCGCGAGCCTCAAGGTTTCCAGAAGCGGCTTGAATAAACAAACAAGGAAAAGCTATCTGTCCCCCTATCTCTAAATACACAGACAGCCACTTAGGTCACTTGAAAGGCTAATTTTCTGGAAATGTCACGTTAACTCTGAAGGCCTCACAAGGCATGAGAAAAAGAAGATTAGCCCATATGGAGACATTTGCAACACCAATCGCAAAGGAACTTGGGATTAGGCAAGCACCTTGTCTCATCTTCAAACATATGCACACATTCACAGACACACAAAAAGGTCATTTCATACTCATTTCCCCCAACTCTGGTTGCACTTCAGTAAAAGCGAGAATGCATGGGCTTGAATATATTTGACAGACACAAGAGGATGCTTATCGACACTCTTAAAAGTGTTACGTCAAAAGCCATTTCATGTCACCACGGCTTCACTCTGTCCTTTGAATTTGTTTGATTGTCACACTTTGCATTGCTTTTTTTTCCCCGCTCAGAGGAGCCTCTTGCAATGGCTCACAAACAAACACAAAAAAATCGGGACTCATAAAGCTGTTTCACCCTGAACTACACAGAGTAGCACTATGGCATGAGACCGCTGAAGCAATGAATTCTACTGAATCAACAAACCAAGTTTTGGAGTAATATTCTGGATATACTTCTATTGAAGTGTGATGTGTAAATACAGCAAGGGTAAATGAGTTTAATGCAGTGGCGAGGCCACACATCTTAAAGAGAGTATACTTTGGTGAATTAGAGTATTCATTCATTCATTTTCATTTCGGCTTAGTCCCTTTATTAATCTGGGGTCGCCACAGCGGAATGAACCGCCAACTTATCCAGCATATGTTTTACACAGTGGATGCCCTTCCAGCTGCAACCCATCACTGGGAAACATCCATGCACACCCATTCACACTCATACACTATGGACAATTTAGCTTACCCAATTCAACTATACTGCATGTCTTTGGATTTGTTTGGGAGACCGGAGCACCCGGAGGAAACCCACGCAAACACGGGGGGAACATCCAAACTCCACACAGAAACGCCAACTGACCCAGCCGAGGCTCGAACCAGCGACCTTCTTGCTGTGAGGCGATTGTGCTACCCACTGCGCCACCGTGCTGCCCACATTTCTTAAACAATGAACTTAATTTTACAAGAAATGAAACTGAAAATAAAGGATCAACATTTTTGGCTGGGAAAAATAGCAATTGACAAATATTCTATTGAAAAGGTTTTAACTATTAAAAAACAAAAAAAAAAAAAACAAAGAACAAGCTGCTAACAAACTTACAGTTGCACTCAGGAAAGTTTCAGACTGGTTATGTCGTTCGTGTCTCGTGCCATAGTGCTACTCAATGTAAGTAAAACTGTGGGTATGTTTTTTTCAATTATGAAAAATGAGGAGCATTGCTCAGATATTTTAGTTAATGGAGAAATAATAAATATAGTTGATCATTTGAAATATTTAGGTATAATTATTGACTCTAATTTAAATTTTAAAAAACACATTAAGAAGGTTTCCAAATGTGCTAGAGCAAGCCTGAGGATCTATAGAAACATTAGGCATCAGTTACCTGCTGCTAAACTTTTTATGAATACAATGATTTTCCCTCATTTATCTTATTGTGCCACAAGCTGGTCACACGCGGACATTACAACATTAAAACCATTGTATATTATCTATAAACAAACTAGAAAATTTTAGCTAAAAAGCCAAGGAGCTATCATTACTGTAACTGTATTGCACAACATAAATTACTAACATTCCACAGTTTCTTATGCTATGCTGATGTGTGTTTCATGTATAAAATATTTGATGATCTTGGACCACCACCTCTCAAACAATGTGTGAATGTCTGCAAGGACATTATAAGACAGTCTATGTCATCGGTTAGAGGTGATTATTTAGTTAAACTTAAGAGAACTGCTTTTGGACAATCAGTTTTTTCAGTCAGAGCAGCAGAAAGATGGAATAAAATACCAGTGCATATCAGAGAGTACCACTTTTAATCATTTTAAAACGGTTCTTAAAATTTGGCTTAAACAAAATCATATATGCAACCACTGATTTTATTTTATTTGATTGACTATGATGTGTATTGTGCTGTAAGTGTATATATATATATATTTTTTTGTACTGTTAAACTTGTTACAACTTCCTGCCCAGGGACTACAGATGTTAATTAGCTTTATAGCTAACTCTGGTGCAACATGTCATGTTGTACATTGTCCCTGTATAAATAAATAAAATAAAATAAAAAATAAACTACAGAATACAGCCATAATTTTAGATAGAGGCCAAACAATACATGCCGATTAAAGTGTAGTTCACCCAGAAATGAAACTTCTGTCATAATTTACTCACACTTTACTTGTTTCCAACCTGTATGAGTTTCTTTCTTCGGTTAAAAACAAAATAAGCTATTTTGAAAAATGTTAAACAATTGTAACCATAGACTTTTTTTCCTAGAAGCCAATGGTTACAGGTTTTCAGCTTTATTCAAAACTAATAAAGTTCCTAATTATGAAGAAACTAATAAAGGTTTGGAACCATTTGAGGGTAAATACAATAAATACATTTTGTTGGGTGAACTACCTTTATCAACAAGAACAATGCCTACAGCTAAAAACATAACAATGTTTGCACATTTAAAGTGGCAGACCACACTGTGTAGAATGACGTGCCATGACTGTCCGAGAAGTAAAACTCCCTTTTTAAAAAAGCTAAAAAATGTATATCTAGAAGGAAATATGAATGAATGAATGAATGAATGAATGAATGAATGAATGACCCGAGCTCTGTAATAGACTACATTTGTTTTTTGTTTTTTTTGTGCAACAATAATTATTACATTTTTTTTGCAACAATAATTATAGTACTTCCCAGTGATGGGTTGCAGCTGGAAGGGCATCCGCTGCGTAAAACATATGCTGGATAAGTTGGCGGTTCATTCCGCTGTGGCGACCCCAGATTAATAAAGGGACTAAGCCGAAATGAAAATGAATGAATGAATGAATAATTATAGTACACTACAAAATAATTATTTTTGCTGCTTGTTCAAACTACTTATTTAAAATGAGCTGAATCAACACTATGCGTGTTTTTTAAGGACAACTGTTTTATGTTCAATCCACTTAAATTTGTAAAAAAACAAATAAGTTAACTTAATTCCTTCATGTTGCCCCAACACAAATCGATTGTGTGGAACCCAGCATTTTTACAGTGTACGTATCTGATGACTAGGCCCACACGGAATCTGTGTGCGCAGAAATCCGCAGATTTTTAGCCCATCATTGAGTCTATTTATTTACTTGTGTAAATGTGTGTACATTTACATTAATTCCGTTTTTGAATTAATTTCAGTAATATTATTGACTAATATGAAAGTGCTCATTTGATTTATTTACAATACAGTTTGTAAAGTAATATTTTCTGTCTTTTAGTAGATCTATTATATGAGAGACTTGCTTTGTTTACCAAATAAGAGGATTTAGATGGATTTGCATTGTAAACATTAAAAAAAAGTTTTTAGTTATGATACTCACAAAATAGTTCCACATAAATCTGCAGATTTTTTACAAAATTCTCCACAGAAATAGCAAAAACTGTCCGCAGATTCTGTCTGGCCCTGCTGATGACTCAAGAAAAGTGCAAGAAAAGTCTTTATTTTTCAAGATGCGATGTCTGATACACAATGATGAAATGTTTCAGTCATAATTATCACAAAAAAAACATAGCAAAAGAATATCATCAGCAAAACTTTAAATGGCTTGAATGTCTTGTATGCATTGACTGTATACAGTCAAATATAATGTGTCACTGTCACTTGATGGTACAATTTTGAATACTCTGGAAACAGGTTTTAATAATATGTTTGAGATCGCAAGTATGAGCCAATATGAGCAGATATATTTGGGTCTATATTTTGTATTTTCACCAAACATTAGAAAACCATATCAGTCATATATTTCTTTAAAGTCAGGGGCGGACTGGCCATCTGGCAGACCAGGCAATTTCCCGCTGGCCCGACGTACTTTTTGGGCCGGGCTGATTATCTTCTTATGATCTGATCGGCCCATAAAACTCTTAACAGCCTATCGTTTTTTTCTGCCTAATTAATTGACGATGATGTGATCTGTGACGCTTTTTACAGACAGACCGGCCCATGTGCCATAGTCTGCAGCCCATTGGTTCTTTTCTTGATTGACATTGGACTGACCCACTCACAGCCTCCTATTTTGGGCTCTGTGTGAGCGTGCAACGTCGGTGTGTATTTGTCAGAATAGTCGAGAGTCAGAGAGATTGCGTAGAAACGGAGGGGAGGCGCAGAGAAATTGCGGGAAACAAACTGGCGTTTTATCTAGCGATTCTGAAACGTTCTCCATCCGCACTACAGTACACCGCGTGACCACACACACACACACACACACACACTGTCATGCGCTACAGCCAGACAGTCAGCGGGTGCTTTAAACACAAAACCTCCAGATGAGAGCAGCGCAAATCGGACAGTTCATCAAAGATCTATCGCTAGACCTCATCTCACTATAGTTGTTAAATGTGATATTTAATTAATCTTACGACTCTTTGGTCTTTTGAATCTATCGTTTTGTCTAAGTGCAAAGATAAGTTAATATGTTATATATATTGTAACCACGTACACTGATTCTGCATATTTGACTGATTGCTTGCCTTTATTGTATAAATATATTGTACGTTATACTTTTATAATGACCATTATTGATTATTAAAACTTATATTTAGCAAAAGAGATAGGGTATGTTTCATATTTTTCAAGGAAAATGAAAGGAGGCAGTTATGTTATAGGCTCCATTTTGCTATAAATATGCATACAGTGAAGATGACGGTCATATAAATATGTGCAGTTTTTGTTATGTTTATTATTTAATATAGGCTGAGTGACTGTACTGAATAAGCTAAATTGGCGGTAGTGTGTGTGTGTGTGTGCGTGTGTGTGTGAACTAGTGTGAATGAGTGTGTATGGGTGTTTCCCAGTACTGGGTTGCAGCTGGAAGGGCATCTGCTGTGTAAAACATGTGTCGGAATAGTTGGCGGTCCATTCTGCTGTGGCGACCCCTGATAATTAAAGGACTAAGCCGAAGGAAAAAGAATGAATGAATGAATGAATAGTGTATTTTTTAGAACCTAACAAAAATCTTTATGGACAGTATTCATAAATTGAATTAAGATTAATGGCTGTATTTATATCATATGGCTTTTGTGCTTTTATAAAATAGGAGTTGGTAAACATATTCAATGGCGTGCACAGATGGGAAGCATTTTGATTGTATGTAGTGGGCCGCTCTGGCCCAAAATGGGCCGATTTTTTGGTCCCAGTCCAGCCCTGTTTAAAGTGGATGTTCTTGAGTTAAAGAAACACAAAGACAATATAACAAAACAAAATGTAGTATATACTGTTTCTCTTGGCATCACTTGATGATGATGCTAACGAAACTGTTTAACCAACAAAAACTAGACATCAATCTGAGTGAACCAGTGCCACCTTGTTCCTCGTGTAGTCTCACCATTGGTTTAATGTAACACAATGCATTCGAATTGGATCAGATCCATGTCTTGAGCTGTTCATGTTTTCTCTTCCAAGGTTAAGAAAATAAATGACTTGCAATCAGGGGCGAAAAAAAAAAATCTTATCCTGTTGCGGATCAAATTTTCATGTAACCTCCCAAGTTGAGTGAGCATCCAGAGCATCCATTTCAAACAAATTTATTACAGCATTAAATTAATAAATAAGAATATCACAAGAGGTGACCTTCCCCAGCCATGCAAAAATAAATGTCTGCTGCACTGTCCTTCAGCTGTGGGAACTCACATCAGAAATATTGCTATTTTCTTTCAACATTCCTCCATGCAAACTGGATTAGCGCTCTGCTGCTTATTTAACCTTTTCAAGTAAACAAGATTATTTATTTCAACTGGCCTCTCCTAGTTTTATCTTCTGGTTAAGAGAAAAGCGAATGAAAAATAAATGGGTGGCTGAGCAGCGTTCCCACGCTAGGTAGCTCTGTAGGATCTGTTGTAGAGTTAATTGGAAAGTGAACAAGAACTTTTTGGACAGAACTGTTCTGTTAGACTCAATGTCAACATCTTAGTGTTTGGCTAGCCGATGGCTTCACATGTAGATAGACTAATAATGCCCAGCGCAAGCATGATTCTCACTGTTATGACCCTTTATTAGACCAGATGGCATTATTGGCATTGTTCTGAGCTGAGCAGATGAAGGATTTGAACTCTTTAGTGTGGAGTCCATTTGACATCAGCGTTGATTTGGTTTGTGTGTTTTCCTCAAACTGTTTCTCAATATGACAGTGCTAGAAAGAGAAAATTTACTATAAATTGTTAATGCTTACTATATACAGCCCACTGTGAAAATGCTCAGAATGCACTGTACGTACGTCAAAGATGAAACAGGATATTCAAGTATTAAAGCAATAAAAATTGTATATTTGTGTGTGTGTGTGTATATATATGCCATATTTAAATTAAACAATTGTAACCATAAATACCATGATACAAATAAAATAATAAATAATAACACAAATAATACAAATTCACAGTTCAGCCATAACATACTTTTTAATTGTCATTATAAATCTTCAAACAACTAAGTTTTACTCATTTATCAGCAAGACATTTTCAATTAATACAAAAAATGGATGAATGATGACTGGACATTATTTCACACATATTTTGACATTTCAATGTAAATAAATAGATCATTTAAAACATACACTTGCATTCATATTTATAAAATCTAAAAGTTCTTATTGTACAAACAGCGATAAACAAACAAACAGACAACTACACATAGACAGACGGACAAACAGACTGATGGACGGATAGACAGACAGATAGTCCACTAATTTTCCACTAATTTTCTTATTATATATTCATACTACTCTTATTATTCCACCTTTCAACCTGTAATATATTTTGCACATTTATTGCATTGAAAGAAATAGCTATTCTTAATTCTAATCAGACATAGCATGCACACCCACTGCCCAGAACTGCATCTGCAGGTTCATTTAAGAACATATTGATCTCTGAGTGAGGTTTCACTCCCCTGGCAGTCATCAAGTTACCTAAGGCAGCTCTGTCCAGTGGTCTTACCCCTGGCATCCGTGTGTGTGTGTGTGTGTGTGTGTGTGTGTGTGTGTGTGTGTGTGTGTGTGTGTGTGTGAGTGTGAGTGTGAGTGTGGGTGGGTGGAGATGCTGTACAGATTGGAGCTGCTCTGACATGCCCTGAGGCCCACTCACTGACATAGCTTGTTTAGCACAGTTTCAAATTATTTTAATGAATCCCAGTTTGATGTTATTTATATATTACCATTAATCAGAAAGTCACAAACAGGCCTCTATTTGCGGTCGCTATCCCTATCCACATACAACAATTATTTTGTTAAATTAACAAAATAAGACCTCTTGAATATTAGAAAAGAACTGGGTCAATGCGAATGTTTGAGACAAGAATGGAAAACAAACTTGGGGGTGAAAGCAGCCATGATAGTGTGGGCTGATATGAATAATGCAAACACACAAGCTTGTAAGGTTAATACTCAGTAGGCAAACACAATCACCCTTCCCCTTTTTAATAGGAATGTGCTTATTGAGACACTTAGAGGGGTGGCAGGTGAGGCCTGACCTTTTATACACACAGTTCAAACATTCATTATCATACAAATATGAGCCTTTTCAGTAGACCATCGATACATGGATATGTCAATAAGTTCAAGCCTAGAAATCCACAGCAGCTGATTGGCTGGGAAGAAACTGTGCTTTTCTAGATGATTAAGCTCTTTCTGAACCACTCTGCTTCAGCAATATTTGCCTGTGTGAAAACAGACGTATTGAGAGGTGTCAATCAGTAAGTGCATTGCAGTGCATGTATAGGTTGTTTGAAATTCATTTATGAAAAGAAAAGGATTCAAATAAGGCGGTTGCTGTTTCAGTGCAATTTCACCCACATTCCTGTAGGTTTTTCTTATAAAATGTCAATCAATGGGCGCATGCTGACTTTAAGTAAGCATATCGAATCCTGGAACAAATACTGTAGAGTTGAAAAGTATGAGCACTCGAATTGTAATTTTAAAAGAAAGGCGCAGTATTGAACACCCAACAATAATCGTCTTGATGCCTTTCTGTAGGTTGTAGAGCTTAACAAAAACAGCATCATTACTCTTCAGACATACAGATAGAAAAATAGACAAATAGAAAGATAGATAGACACATGTCTAAAGAGGTAAAGTAGATAGATAGACAGACAAACCGACCGGCCGACCGACCGACCGACCGACCGACCGACCGACGGACGGACGAACAGACAGACAGACAGACAGACAGACAGATAGATAGATAGATAGATAGAGTAGACAGACAGATAGACTATCAAAGACAGACAGAAAGATATGTATGCACCGTTTACACTAGTTTGTTTTCATTTTAAAATGTATATCTTTTGTTATTGTCATGCCTGGTGTCCACACTTTGTCTTGTTTTAGTTTGAGAACAGTGGAGTTGTATTTAAGTGTGGACAGACTTAAATGCAGACTTTTGTAGGTATGGTTATTCACAGTTGCTTTCTGACTAGTCTTTTTGACTTTTTCACATCGTTCTCTAATTCACCAAGCTCCTCTAATATGATTATTACACAGCTGGACCATTAAGCAACTATGCAACCGTCATGTGCATGCTCAGTATAAGTGAATATGTGACCCAAAATATGTAACCCAGTATCAGCATGCCCAGTACAAGTGAATGGACATCTATTTTTAAGACAGTATGGACGAGGAGCGTTTGCATTCTATAATGCTGTATTTAAATCAAAAGTGCACTAGTGTAAACGCAGCCTGAGATACGGTCAGATAGACTGAGAAATGCAGACAAAAAGATGTTTAGACAGACAGACCAATAAATTATTTTAAATTGTTTAAGTTTTGTTACAGTAATGCATCTGACATCCATGCTACTTCAGCATCTTCACCTGCAAAAACTCATAAATTATAGTTTGAAATTCATGGGGTTGCATTTCAGAAAGATAGGTGGATGGACAGACAGATGGAAGGATGGACAGACAGACAGACAGACAGACAGATGGACGGATAGCAATCACAAACAGAGATAGATAGATAGATAGATAGATAGATAGATAGATAGATAGATAGATAGATAGATAGATAGATAGATAGATAGATAGATAGATAGATAGATAGATAGATAGATCGATCGATCGATCTCGCTCTCTTACTGTAGCCAGAGCAAGGCATTGGTCTCCCCTTTTTTAAACCTTCCCTAAACCTTCCCTTTTTTAACAGGCACATTCTCCACAAAGGGTTAATTCAATCACGTCAGGGCTCTTTGCTCTGCCGCCCGCTCTCTCCCATCATACTTTAGACTCAGCCGAGCGTCCCCTCATTGATGGCACCTTTGGCTCCACAATAGAAGCTAATTTGTTAGAATCTTTCACAGGTCAGGGGCTGCGTGAAGGCGAGAGGAGGGCGCCTCGGCTACCGCGAAAATAAAGCCATCCACTGAGGTAGGGGGAGCCTGGATGGGAATGATGGGGTGGGGCGGGTGGCTATTGAATGCCCAACTCTCTTTATGATCGTGGATATCTAATATATAAATATCCATTTTCCTCTCCTGTCAGGCAAGGCTGTAAGCTCTCTGCTTCCCCCGTCCCAGTTAACGCAGGTTAATAGATTGATTCCAGTGACATGGCTCATAATGAACAGTAAATTGTTTTATCTCTTAAGTCTTATTTGGTCGGCCGGGAAAACATATGAGGTAATATGGCTGGGACTAAATGGGGCGTATAATAGATCTCTAGCTAAGGCATAAGGATAAGGGCTAAGGCAGGGCTATGATTAATGAAAATAATAATGCAGTTGAAATTGAAATTTTTCTTATTCAGCTTTTTTTTCTAGCCTCTTTTAACTTTCTCTTTTTTTATTAAATAGCCCCTCTTTCACCTCTGGCTCTGACCATTCATGTGCGCTGTGATTTGTGGGTAATTGTAGGACATCATTTTTTTTAAGTTCTTGCACACAGCATTTAGAGACAATACTTCCACACATTACTTGTGCTCAGCTTATTCAGTAATCCAAATGATGTGACGCAAACAGCATTCCCAATATGTTCCAATGATGCGACTCAAGGAACGGATGCAATTATGTTAAAATCAAGGTCATTAACCAGTGTGCTGAAGAACTGACCCTCTTTTCTCAGCGCGGTTCATGTGATGACAGCCAGGCAGGGTAAAGAGACAAGAGGTCACCTCTGTTTCATTGCTCTTACATTTGTAGGGCTGGGCCACAAATCACTTTGTTCTTAGTGTAGCCATTAATGCTGCTGTATATCGGCGCGTTCTCAAGCATCTCCTCTGCTCAGCTAAAACCACCTCTGTCATCTACTGACATTTGGAGCTGGCTGTGAGCAGTCAGTTGTGACATGCTGCATCTGGTAGAGAAACTGTATTCTTTTGTAGCCTTTTTTCTGGTTTGTGTTCAAAAACAAACAAAACAATATTTGTGAATTATAAACATTAATAATTAGTTGATTAAATATTAAAGGTTTGCATGTATGATTTTATGACAGTTGATGTTGTAGGCCAGAATTGCTAAGGATATTCTGTCAAATGTTATTATAAGAGAGATAAAATGCACATCAAATTTAACCTACATTCATACATACATCCTGCCGCTTTTGAAAATTAATAAATATTTTTCTATATTTATATGACTATTTTTCATCTATTTCTTGAATATAGGTAATATATTTTGGTGCATTTGAGCAAAACCCATATAAAAAATACATATATTTATCAAAATAATATTTTAGTCACCGAGCATCTTTAGAAATGATAATACATTAAAATTCATGTGAAATATTGAATATATTTCAACAAAATGTTCAATATTTCAATATTTCAACAAAATGTTAAAAATGTAATAAATTAAGTTTTCCTCTTTTTAAATTTTTTATTTAATATTTTTCCCTAAGATATAGATTTAGGTGTGCTACAGTAATTTTGGGCCGTTCTCATAAGTTATTTTATTAGATTAGCTCCAGATTTGGCTTCAGTACTGACTATTCTAATATATGCACAAATATAATATTGTAAAGCTTCCTATAGAAAATATTAATTTAAATGAGAGATTTGTGAGGTGTATATATCATATATATACTGTATATTTTGGTTACCAAAGAAAAAAAAAAGGGGTCTCTAAAAATAAAAAAACAGACTGAAATATTAAAATCATAATGAAATTAGGACAAATGTGATTTTATCATATAAATTTGTCAAATTGACAATTTGAAATACAGTTACAAATATTCAAATATATATTTTCTATTTTTTGTATGTAATATAGGCAAGATTAAACTTTGATATTAATGGCTTTTTGTTTACTTTTGTAAAAAAAAATTAAATCCTATAAAGTGGTTGCGGTGACAAGTAATGGTTCATTCCAAAGATTTAATTCTGTCATCATTTACTCACCCTTCATTTGTTCTAAACCTGTATGTTGGAAACCTCTATCCATTGACTTCCATATTTGTTTTTACTACTTTGGAAGTCAATAATTACAGGTTTTCAGCTTTCTTCAAAATATCTTCTTTTGTGTTCAACAGAATAACTCACAAAGGTGTGCAAGCACTCGAGGGTCAGACAATTGTGAATAAATTTAAATGTGGGGGTGAACTATTCCTTTAAGGGGTTAAATAAAATTTTTGCTTTATTAATGACTATAAATTAAAAACTGGTGTCTGAAATCAACCACCATGAACCCTATATGATCCATGCATAAGTATCTTATTACATGTGAAAACAATTCAGAGGTTAGGTTGCAAGTTGATTAAATTTATTCCCATGAGGAACTGTATCATCCGTCTGTTCCACTGACACATTTTGCAAGTTAGAGTGCTGGTCTCAGACACTAGAGGGAGAGCTTGATATCAGTGCTAATACAAGAGTACATTTCAACATGAGAAAAAAATCTAATTAAAATAATCGTGGTTCAAAGTTGGTTCGTTTTAAACAAAGACTGTTTGTGATATATAATGCAAAAACATCTAATCACTGTTTTAGATCATTTGCAAAATAATTACATTTATTCATTCTTAAATCAGGAGAACTTTTACACAAACTAAAAAGTTATGCAGCTTAAAAGGGATTGTTCAGCCAAAAATGATAATTTACTCACTAATTTGCTGAAAATCACTTCCATATAGGAAAAACAAATAATACAGAAGTCAATGGTTACAGATTTCCAGCTTTCTTCAGAATATATTCTTTTGTGTTTAACAGTAGAAATTAATTCATAGAGGATTAAAACAAATGAAGGGTGAGCAAATGGTGACATAATTTTCATTTTTTTATGAACTATCCCTTTAAGAGATGCTACTGTAACTTAAAAGCAAAATAATACAAAATACTAAGAAATTCCAAAAAAATATTTTCAATGTGACTTACGGAATTATTATTCTGAAAATTAAATATAAATATATCATAATATTCTGATATACTTTGTGGAAAGTTTATAATACATGCTAAATAGAAGCAATTCTTCACTAGTGGACCCCACTGTAAATGTTCATGAACTTTTTCCAAGTTTGCACCAAGCTATGGCAGTTTAGGTGGAAAAAAAAACCTATGCAAAAATCAATGGCTTTTAATTTTGTTCTATTGATAAACCTTGATAATGCAGCAGTTGAACTGGGCCTCTGTCAGTGGTCATGGCAAGAGGCAGATGAAGAGTAATTGTGCCTTGACCCATATAAGACCACTGCCGCCACCTTGCTTGATCTCCCCGTTCGAGCTTCACCCAGACCTGCTTCCACGCAGACCTGCCTGTGGCAAGGTGATAAATTACACTTCTTAACTACCATTGATTACTTTGGGCTTCTCCACTTTGTGTGACAACTGTTCAGTCGTACCGAATAGAGCTTAATGGCACATTAGAAGCAGGAAAGTACACAGCCTCCCCAGCTTTGATTAAACCTGCTTGTTGCCTAATAAAGACAAACTGAAGTGTGCTGGGTCTAAGGTGGCTGGAGACCACACTGCTGGAGAACTGAGATGTGGGCCCTGACACTCACTGTATGCATTTATTGGGGGTAATTAGGTTGTTTTTCTAACAGAAGTAACAAAGACAAACACAATTTAAAGGGGTTTCTTAGGAAAACACAGACGTATGTATTGATTTAAAGTAAAGTAAAAGTCATATTTATCTAATTTAGCTTGAAATGTTAGATTTTAGTTGATGCGTAAGTATTTTGTCTCTGCGAAATGTCTAATTGTTCAAAAATATTGCATATTGTAGATTATAGTAGTGATCAGTGTAGTGAAGGTTATGTTGACCTAAGCTGTATTTAAAATGCAGTGTAAATATTAGTGTAACTTTCAACTGCTTTATTAATGATTACTTATTGATTTTTTTTAAGCTTTTCTCTCAAATGTTTTTACTGGAAATGTTTTTGGGGGTTTTTTACATTTGAACAATTATAATTATATATCAGATATAATTATCTCATTATATCATATTATATGTCAGATATACTTGCAAAATTCTTCATGTTGCTATCAACCAGACTTTATCACCTCTTTTTACTTCAAGATTTAGATTTTAAAAACATTCATCTTTTTTAAAGTGTTTAAAATGAATATTTACACATCAGAATTTCAATGACATTGTGTCACATAAATATTATTCAACATATCCTTGCTTTTTATCAAAAATATTAAGATGCAATTCCCATTTGAACTGTTTATATTTTTATTAGTAACTGTAATTAAATTAAACATTTTTTCTTGACTAAGAGTATTAAAATTTTAATTGTAGTGAAATTATATAACTTTTTCTAGCAATTATAATAGAAAATACGTAAACCAGATGTTTTTATGAAACCACCATGTGACAGGGTCACATGCAAACAAAAACAATCTAAAATGAAGCATTTGGTTTGTCACCCTTTTTTCCATGTCAATCACTTTTTTTCTTCTTTTTTTTGGATCCCTGTCATCAGACCTCAAAAAAAGTGTAAAGCCTGTTTGTTCCTCCTTGCAAAAGAAAATATGGGAGAGTAATGTGTACCAGCCTGGCCAACCTGTTCGCTCAGCCGTCAGTTTAAATCAGTTTTGACACTCCTGTCACTTTCCCTGACCCTGGAGAGAGTTCTACTGACCTGGACCATCCTATTAGGGTCAAAAAGCAAAAACTCAGCACCAATCCAAAAACAAAAGCTGTAAACCCCTCATTAGAATAAGGAGAATGTCATCTCTAAAGGAGAAGTGCCAGTTGGAGAGGCTGGGAGCAGCTGTCTAAGAGATTGCCTTTGTGTTCATGTTTTAAGGCAGGCCCTCGGGCAGAGGTGTG
Source organism: Danio choprae (assembly GCA_903798125.1). Classification (NCBI taxonomy): domain Eukaryota; kingdom Metazoa; phylum Chordata; class Actinopteri; order Cypriniformes; family Danionidae; genus Danio; species Danio choprae. The sequence goes on along the minus strand of CAIGQW010014484.1, from coordinate 9,064,028 downwards.
CCCTGGCAGGTCAGTATGGCTCTGGGGTCGGGGCTTTTTGGCCCTGCCGTACCGCAAGCAATGGTGTTCTCCCAGAAAGGGCCTGGCACTGCTGTCATCCACAGATCATGTGAAACTGCCAAAAGTCAAGTCTAGTATCGAAGGGTTAAACTGATTAGCCATGCACTTGTGCTCCCTGGGTCAGAGTTGCAAGAACAATAGTTTGATTATGAAATGGAGATCTCTTTCATTGCTTGCTTAATATGGCCTCGCTTTTTTTTCTTTCGCGCCTGACTCAAAAGAGCAAAAGTCAGATGGAGGCCGTCTTGCAGGAGTTGAGTGGTGAATGTTTCCCTTCTTTCGCAGCCTCTCCCTTCCTCGTTGCTCTTCTCCTCTCGCTTCCTGTGGCTATTGCTCCCATTTGGATAGTACCTCGCCCTCGCTTTCCGTCTCTTCAAGAAGGCGCTCCCTGTCTTTCTTTCAGTCTTCCTTTCTTCTGGTTCTGTCCCCCCTCAACCCCCACCACTTTCATTCGCCCTGCTGGTCCTTCTCGCTGTGTTCTTCTCACTTTCGCCTACACTCCTCTCTGGGAAATGTAGATCTTTTCCTGACAAGTTCCTCGTAGACTGGAAAAGAAGCAAGGCCTCTGGAGATCATCAGGAATCTTCTGCCAAGAAATGCGTGGGAATGGTCTGGATGGGAAGAAGAAGGGGGCTTTTTAATTGTTTTTTTTTTTCTTCTTCTGGAATTAGTCAGTGGAAAAAATGCGGTGATTGTTCATTTATTTATCTTATGTAGAAGTAGGGCTGCGGGTTTGCGCTGAAAAGGCTATGGCTGGTGTGTGTGTGTGTGTGTGTGTGTGTGTGTGTGTGTGTGTGTGTGTGTGTGTGTGTGTGTGTGTGTGTGTGTGTGTGTGTGTGTGTGTGTGTGTGTGTGTGTGTGTGTGTGTGTGTGTGTGTGTGTGTGTGTGTGTGT
>CAIGQW010014484.1:9037250-9053892 GCA_903798125.1 Danio choprae | reverse complement strand
GTGTGTGTGTGTGTGTGTGTGTGTGTGTGTGTGTGTGTGTGTGTGCTAGCGCTGTGAGGGCTCTTAGGTATGGGCGGGTTGGGCAACACCCCTTTCACAATTTTTTCTCAGCTGATTAAACTCATTGAAAGGCAGGCAAGTGGAACAAATGGATACAAAGGTCTGCCAGGCAGCCAACAGCAGCACGGATTTCTTCATTGAAACTGCCAGCTCCAAATCTCTAAGGTTGTCTCTACACTATTACCCCACAGGAGAGCCTTGCCCCGAGCTCCCTTAACTGTATGAATAACCACAGCGAGAGACGCAATGTAGATTTGGAATCTGTAAATCCAATTTCAAACATTTGATAACACAGCCAACCGTTGGAATTAAATTACCTTTTATTCATCCAGGTAAAAGGAAACTCGATGTATTCGGTAATGAGTTCAGTATTGGATAAAAATGTTGAGTTGATTCTGGGGAATGTTGTTTAAAGGAACGCCGGGTTGTAACACTCGTATGGCTAAATATGATGTAAATGATGTCACTTTCTAAGATAAGTAGAAACAATTATTCTGTTTAAAAAAAATTATTTAATTTGGACTATGGGGGCTGTTGTTATGTCAACAGTGCTTGATGTCAAATGATATGATCAAATATCATAACAAACATGTTATATCACTTTAGCTAAGTAAATTATTTTTCAACTTAATTTCTGGGTATATATTTTAAGATAGTTTAATGTGATTAATGATAATGATTAAGTTTGCATGTTCTCTTCGTGTTCACATGGGTTTACTCCGGGTTCTCTAGTTTCCCCCACAGTCCAAAAACGTGCACTATAAGTGAACTGAATAAACTAAATTGGCCATAGTGTATGAGTGTGAGAGTGTATGGGTGTTTCCCAGTGCTGGGTTGTGGCCGGAAGGGCATCCGCTGCTTAAAATAAAAAATAAGGGACTAAGCCGAAGGAAAATGAATGAATGATTCAATTAAAACATTTAAGGCAGCAACACTTTTTTGTATTTTTATGGCAAAACAATTGAGAATACAAAATACTGTTATGATGCGGGGCAGCACGGTGGCACAGTGGGTAGCACAATCGCTTCATAGCAAGAAGGTCGCTGGTTCGAGCCCAGGCTGGGTCAGTTGGCGTTTCTGTGTGGAGTTTGCATGTTCTCCCCGTGTTTACGTAGGTTTCCTCCGGATGCTCCGGTTTCCCCCACAAGTCCAAAGACATGAAGTATAGGTGAATTGGGTAAGCTAAATTGTCCATAGTGTATGAGTGTGAATGGGTGTGTGTGGATGTTTCCCAGTGATGGGTTGCAGCTGGAAGGGCATCTGCTGCGTAAAACATATGCTGGATAAGTTGGCGGTTCATTCCGCTGTGGCGACCCGGTTTAATAAAGGGACTAAGCCGAAAAGAAAATGAATGAATGAATGTTATGATGCCATATTACAGAGTTTTTTTGTTGCAAGTTTAAGTTGAAGGGCAACAAGAGAAGGCATTTTTTTCCCCTACAAGGAGTCTAAATGCCCTTAGATATTGAGTTGGAAACTTCACTGAAAAAATGGCAAGAAATTCTAGATGCTAAACTTGTCAAAGCATGTCAGCATCTGTCTGTATTTCGGCATCAGTTTTAGCCAAAACAGGCTCAGTGGAAATACATGCTTTAGCCTACATTTTTGTGAACCATACATTTGATTGCAGTTTCTAATTTAAATGAATGGCATGGTGCAGTGTGACGCCAACAACTTTTGTTCCTTTTCACACTAATGATATTACAGGGAAATATTCATTCATTCATTCATTTTCTTTTCGGCTTAGTCCCTTTATTAATCTGGGGTCGCCACAGCGGAATGAACCGCCAACTTATCCAGCATATGTTTTACGCAGCGGATGCCCTTCCAGCTGCAACCCATCACTGGGAAACATCCATACACACCCATTCACACTCATATACTATGGACAATTTAGCTTACCCAATTCACCTTTACCGCATGTCTTTGGACTTGTGGGGGAAACCGGAGCACCCGGAGAAAACCCACGCAAACAGGGAAATATTATCGACAAATAAAGGATTATTTTAGTGCAGATAAATAAATAGCACAAAACAACTTAATGATTTGTAATCAAATAAGTTTGCCTCACCTGTATATCTCTACATGGACAACTTTTCTGGTATGGTTATTCAAATCCACATAGTTCCACAAAAGAGTTAAAAGCAATGTAAAATCAAAACTATGTTACAATGGTGCACTTTTGTTTGTCTTTTAAAAACACTTTTGTTTGGGTTTAGAGAAGGGTGTGCTAGGTGGTCTGTACAACAATCCCTGCCTTCTCCTGGATGTGTACAAGAAGGATGTGTATGTGAAACATATTAAAAAAACCTAACCGTGCATTCGCATTGCTGACAGAGAGGGCGTCAAAGATGACAGAAGTCATTTAGTTTCAATGTGAGCCATTGGCAAACTCTATGGCATCAAGGAGAGTTGAAATTGGGTCAACTTTTTGGTAATGAGCTTCGTCACAGTTTGGCGGCAACCAATCGTATGTAGAAGCCCACTGCTTGGGAGGATTCTAAAGAACGCAGTGTTGTAAACTCCAACCACATTAGAATGATACTCTTGTGGCCCGTCAGCAGTGTGATCACATAGACAGCGCCCTCTAGTGGATTTATCTTCTGAAAGGTGCAACAAAATGTACCCGGAGCAAATATTTTGTGTTTTGAAAACATTTGAAGCATGTATTTTTAATGAGACACTTTGCACTACTAACCTTTTACTAGAACTGTGTTGTTAAGCTGCTTTGACACAATTTACATTGTAAAAGCAGTATATAAATAAAGATGAATTAAACTGAATTGAATAACTGCAATGAAACTGATAAATCCTCAAGTCTCTTCACAAATAAGTTTGAAGTTCAAGTGATTACTGTGTTGAGTCGCCATGTTTATATATTACTCAATATCCATCTCCACCTGTAAGCTTTTTCAATATTGTGGCAGACTAAAACAGGGCTAAAGTGGAGAGAATATAGGGTTTTCAGGATTTTTTTTTCTTCATTCACAAGCATCTTCCCATTCTTTCCCTCTCTTCTTATCGCTATAGGAAAACATTGAGGACTAAAATCACCTCTCTGGTTGCCCTTTGACTGAAAATGACAACCAAGAGGTGAATGATGTGGCTTTGTGTTACTATTTTGTATTCTAAGTTGTCATCTGGGTTAAAAATAGCAACAGTAGCTGCCTATTTGACGTCAGTGGCAGCCCCCGTAGTCTAAAATAAATGTGGATTTTTTTTCCCAACTTAATATTTCATGGGTTTTCTACTGCATATTTCAATAAGGTTCATTTACTGTACATCTTATTAAGTCATACATGTCTTAATACCAGATCCTCCCCTTTTACCTGGATAAATAAGGCAAAATTAAAATCTAATGGTGCCATTTTCAGTATTATACATCATTTACATGTTATTAAGCCATGCAAGTCTTATTACCTAGGATTCCTTTTAAAATACCACCTTGCAAAGGATTGTGTAAGAGGAATGCAGGAAGAAGTCGTTTCAACAAGGTTTGAATGTAGACGTTACACAAATAGCGGATCAAAGAGGTTTTGCTTGAGTAACACGTCATCTGTCTATTGTTTGTTTGTAAGCAGGGAAGTGCTGGTGTGTTTCCTAGCAGACTTTGCCCAGGATAGATGTCTGGTATCTAGACAGGCCCATTCGATTATGCCATTTTAGTGCTGTGTGTCTCGTCCAGGTAGCTGTGTTTATTTAAAATAGAAAGGGAAGTGGCAGAGGGTCAGCCGTGATTGGGGGGGTAAATTGTTTCTCAATATTTGATAAGTAGATTAGAGTCTTAAAAATATGTGCAGACTTGCCAATAGCTTGCAAAACTTGTATACACAATCTCTCAAAATGTATTTCTGGATGTAGTTATGTAATTTCTCAGAATGAGGTAAATGTTACACTCGTTTTTTGGAATAATTCACATTGTAATATGTAATATATAGTCTGCCTGAATTATTATCCACTCTAGATATTCAGAAATGTTCTTTTGGCTTAGTCCCTTTATTCATCAGGGGTTGCCACAGCGGAATGAACTCCCAACTTATCCAGCATGTTTTACACAGCGTATGCCCTTCCAGCTGCAACCCAGTACTGGGAAACATCCATACACACTCATACACTACGGCCAATTTAGTTTATTCAGTTCACCTATAACGCAGGCCTTTGGACTGTGGGGAAAACCGGAGCACCCGGAAGAAACCCACGCCAACACGGGGAGAACATGCAAAGTCCACACAGAAGTGCCAACTGACCCAGCCATCAGACCCTTTTTTCCACAATTTCAGATTTTTTCAACACATTTCTAAACATAATAGTTTTAATAACTATTTTCTAATAACTGATTTATTGAATTCTACAATGACAGTACATAATATATTATACTAGATATTTTTTCAAGTATTCAGCTTAAAGTGACATTTAAATGCTTAACTAGGTTAATTAGGCAAGTCATTATATAATGATGGTTTGTTCTGTAAACAATCAAAAAAAATGCTTAAGGGGGCTAATAATATTGACCTTAAAGTGGTTTTAAATTTTTTAAATGTTTTTTATTCTAGCCAAAATAAAACAAATAAGACTTTATACATATATAATAAATATTAATGTTGTTGTGGAAACAATGATCATCTGCCAATCAAAAGTTAGAATTATAAGATATTTGAAAAGTCAAGTGAATTAATAAAAATAATTAATACTTCTATTAAAAAGGGACTCATTTGATTTATTCTAATGTAATAAAAGTATATAACAAATATTTAAATAAAAAATGCTTATTAACTTTAGTTTTTTCAAAGAATCCTAGAAAAATGCATGTATTATTTATGAGTCATGATGATGTATTACAGTTACAACTAAATAATTCATTCATTCATTCATTTTCATTTCGGCTTAGTCCCTTTATTAATCTGGGGTCGCCACAGCGGAATGAACCGCCAACTTATCCAGCATATGTTTTACGCAGCGGATACCCTTCCAGCTGCAACCCATCTCTGGGAAACATCCATACACACCCATTCACACACTCATACACTACGGACAATTTAGCTTACCCAATTCACCTGTACAGCATGTCTTTGGATTTGTGGGGGAAACCGGAGCACCCGGAGGAAACCCACGCCAACACAGGGAGAACATGCAAACTCCACACAGAAACGCCAACTGACCCAGCCGAGGCTCGAACCAGCAACCTTCTTGCTGTGAGGCGAACGTGCTACCCACTGCGCCACTGTGAGGCCCCTACAACTAAATAATACGCAATATTATTTTATTCACCATTAATAGGAACCATTCTTATTATTGAAGCATGAATAATTAATGAGGATAATATTATTATTATTTCTGAAAGATAATTTCACATTAAAATACCTTTAATTCTGTGTTAAGTAAAGTAAAATTAATTATAATAATAAAGAAACATTATTTATTTGTCTTTTTGTTTTTTGTTCATTCATTCATTTATTTTTCCCTTGTTCATTATTTACATAAAAAAATTATTTATGTATTTGATTGTTTGTTAATTTGTTAATTTATCTGTGCCTTCAAGCCTGTACATTTCATTTTAAAAGTAGTTTAAAATACATTTTAAAAAATATGCTAAAAATCTAATTTTTATAATAATACAAGTTTTTACATTCAGATTTGATAGTGCATACATTTGATAGCGCCTTTTAATTATGATCTATATACCTTTAATCTGCACATAATAAATGTATCTACATTTAGTCCTCTAGTCCCAGTTATATCACAGTGGAAAGAGTGCAAACTAAATAGAGAGCTGATGTCCTGTTGCCAGAGAAGTGAATTAGACAACACGAAACCTCAGCCTTGCCAGACTGTTGTGCCGGTGTCCTTGATCATCATGCATGACATTTGGCCACGAGGACAACAGGAAATGACCAGGCCTGAATGGGAGCCACTGTGCGTCATGATGAAAGTGATAACACAGGCTTGCTTACACTATATGAGGAATTTACATTAGCAGATTGAGAAGCAAGAAAGGAAAGAAACACTGCTTTGTCTTCATTCATTTATTCATTCATTCACTCACTAACACATTCAATCACTCATTCACTAACTCACTCATTCAATTACTAACTCACTCACTCATTGACTCTCTTATTCACTCACTCATAAATTCCAAGTATGGGTCACCGTACATGGCCACGTCACAACTTTTTTTCCATTTTTTCCACACATTTACTCACTCACAGACTCACTCATTCGCTAACTCACTCACTCACTCACTCATTGACTGACTCACACACTCGCTCATTGACTCACTCACACATTCATTCACTTGCTTAGTTACTCATTCATTCACTCACTTACTTATTCCTTCATTCATTCACACATTTACTCACTCATTAACTTGCTTACACATTGACTCGCTGATTCACTTATTCACTCACTTACTCACACATTCATACACTCTCTCACTGACTCACTCGCTCACTCATTCAATCACTTATTGACTTTCTTACACATTCACTCACTCACTCTCATTGACTCGCACACATAATCCAAGTATGGATCACCGTTCTTGGCCACGCCATGACTTTCCATCCATTCCTTCTTTTCCTTCACACATTCACTCACTCACTCACTCACTCACTCACTCACTCACTCACTCACTGACTCATTCATTCACTCACTGACTCACACATTTACTCACTTACTGATTGACGCTCTCACACATTTATTTACTCACTCACTGACTTATTCACTCACTCATGCATTCACTCACTCATTGACTTGCTTACACATTCACTCACTGACACATTCACTCACTCACTCCCTCATTCACTTGCTCGATTACTCATTCATTCATTCATTCATTCATTCACTCACTTATTCCTTCATTCACTTACATGTTTAGTCACTCATTAACTTGTTTGCACATTCACTCACTGACTCACTCATTCACTCACTCATTGTCTCGCTCACCTATTCCTGTGGATGGGAATATGCCACTTGTCACGACTTTTCGTAAGTTCCTTCCTTTCGTTCACACATTCACTCACTCACTTACTTACTCAATGACTCAATCATTGAGTCATTCACTGATTCACTAACTCACTCACTCATTAACTTGCTTGCACATTTACTTACTCTCTGACACACTCATTCACTCAATGACACACTCATTTACTCACTCATCCACTCACTCATTTACTTGCTTACACATTCACTCACTGACACGCTCGTTCACTTGCTCATTGACTTGCTTACACATTCACTCACTCATTTACTTGCTTACACATTCACTCACTGACACACTCACTCATTCCTTCACTCACTCATTCACTCACTCAGATGTCTCCCAGTGGCCTTTTCTCATTAACAACATTGCCAGCAGCAAAGACCTTCCAGTTATAAGGCCTCATGCCAGCTCACAGTATGTTTTTGCCCACTCATACAACCACACACACAAAAACAAACATACACACATGGAAACACACAGCAGGTAAATCCACATGCTATTGCTCCTACGGGAGGACCCAAAAAATAACCATAACTCCCTTCTCCTCGCCTTCCGCCCCTTCTGACCTCTGTTTTTAAGTGGGCAGCAGGTAATTGGCGAGGCGGTTGCCCATCAGCGTGCGCCGTCTGTGTCATCTCTATTTATTATATTCTGCACGCACCCCAGGCAGGAGTAATCAATTTCACAAGGATACAGGCCTGATATCCGGCAGCGTCCGCATCATGAGGCCTGCCCTCCTCTTATCAACTGCACAATTGCTGGATAGAGGTCAGGAGCAGATAAACAGGGGTGTAAAGCAACTCCCCCACACCCCCCCGCCCAGACTCCGTATTCGAACCCTACCCTGCTCGCAAACAGAAAGGTTGGGAGGGTGACGTTGGCTTGTCTGGGTGGGTGAACAGCGAATAAAACACACAAGCAGAGAGAGGTCGTGACCCTGTAAGGTGCCTCTTGTTATGGGCGACCTTCAGAATTTCATCATCGGTGATCCTGACCGCTTCATAATTCGGCAGACAGACCCGTCTGTGAGGAGGAGTTTTGGGGTATGTGTGTGTGTGTACAAACATGGTCTTTCTGATTATCTCTTTGCAGACCCTTTATAGACCACGCTGGGCTCTATCAATCAAATTGGTATCTGTTTCAAGCCACACACTTGCCCCACATACTCCAGTTTCCACCTGTGTAAAGGAATGATTTAAAATACATTAGTGTAAATTGATTTAGTTATTTTATACCTTTTTGATTGTTTGTTTGTTGAAAATGTAAACTTTTGTTGCAAACATCGAAAATAATTATTTTTAGCTTTACAATAATTGAATTATTTATTTATTTAAAATGTAATATTACTACTGTACGACTGGTAGTGCTACTACTTTTATGAATGCTATGAATATAGTATAGTAACTGATCGAAAGCTTTGAAAGTATATTCTCAAAGCTTATATTGTACTTAAAATTCTTATTTTACTTTGTAAAAAAATTACTTACATTTTTTTGTGTAAAGTTGCATCTGATTTTTAGCCAAATAGACGTTTATTAATTTATTCAATAATCTGTTTATTTGTTCATTTACTTATATATTTTCTTGACTTATTTACTTATTCAATGAAAAGTAAATGAAATTAGAAACATTAATCTTTAAGGATGAATATCACAGTAATTAGTAATATAGCAATATGGTATAGTAATAGTACATAGTAAATAATATAGTAAAACATAATAATAATAATAATAATAATAATATTATTATTATTATTATTATTATTATTATTATTATTATTATTATTATTATTATTATTATTAAAAAGTAAAAATGTACAGTAGTATACAGAAAGCACTTACAATGGAAGTTAATGTACAATAATTTTAACATTAAAAACATTTTTTTTTGTTCCAAAATCTATTTATTTATAATCTTTCTTACACAGATGACTAACTCTAAAATACTCTAATAACTAAAAAAATATATTAAATTAAGATTTAAAAAAAAAACTATTTATTACAATACAGTGCTACACTTACGTTGCAAGTGGGGCCAACACTTATTTACTCATGGTTTTAGATGGATGCCTATATAATGTAAACATTATGCTTGTTAAAGTGATTGTAGTGTCAAAAAGCACTTGCAAACCTTTTCTGTGTCAAGTCACATCCAATTTTCAACTTCGTTGCCATGACAACATACTGTAACATCTTCAAAAAATTGGCCCCACTTACTTCCATTGTAAGTCTCCCACTGTAACCTTGAAGTAAAAGGGGCCAATTTTTGAAAGATTTCAAAGCAGAAAAGTGAAGCTTATCATTTTTAAAAAAGGCTTAGGCCTACATCAATTCTTCTGTTTAAGCGTATTCTAGTCATGCTTGGTGTCTTGTCCTGACGAAAAGGTTCAAAATGTAAACTTTTTTTTTTACATTAAAATCATAAAACTCTTAATTCAATTCAATTCAATTCAAGTTTATTTATATAGCGCTTTTTACAATGTAGATTGTGTCAAAGCAGCTTAACAAGTTTAATGTTGTTTACATCTGGTTGCTATACTTTAAAATAATTACAGATTGGCATCATTATGGCATCCATTGTGACAAAATCACCGTCAAGCAAATACAATAATGTACAAGAAAACAACTTTTATGTTTGTTAATTTACAATATACCAAAATTACTATTGATTACATTTAAAGGGGTAGTTCACCCAAAAATGAAAGATATGTCACTATTTATTCATCTTCCATTTTCCCAGACCTGTTTAAGTTTCTTTCATCGATTGAAAACAAACAAAAAAATAATTTTGAAGAAACTGGTAACCACTGACTTCCATGTTTTGTTTTGTTTTCAAACTTTGGAAGTCAATTGTTACTGGTTTCCAACATTCTTTTAAATAATATATAATATATACATTTAAATATGTATATTCTCTCAACTCACCAGCAGTTGCATTATTTCCACTTACATCAAACACTTTTAGCAAGACATTTAAAAAACTCAATTGTAATCCAAGACTGGTAAACACCGCTTAAACATCACCATCCTGCTATGTTCAAGAATTAAATGTTAGTGTAGGGCCATTGTTACTTCATTTGCCGCTGCCGTTATCGGCATAATCTCTAATATCCACTTAGAATTCGGTAATCAAATAAAGTTCTTGTAAGATGGAAAGGTCATGGTGCCATAAGTGGTCATTAACAATAGACGCAGCGATGTTTAGGGATCACTGGGTGAGTCCAAATCATGAAAATGTCATGCAGTTTGAATCAGCTTGAGTAAACATTCATTAGGTTGTGAGGCTGGCTGTGTAGACACATCCCAGGATTCTCTGCAAGCAGCTGTGTGTATTTGCAGAGGGGAATGGGGCCTGGACGAATATGTTTTGGCGGCTTTACATTACTTTCTGGTGACGCTTTGTTTAAGCACCCACGGACTTGCATGTTTTTTTGTTTTTTTATGGAGACGACAAATGCATAAAACATTTTTGCCATGCATTAAAGCACTAAATTTCATCTAGAATGTATAATTTAAGTGTATAATTGTATAATTTATTCCAATATTATATTCCAATAGTGTATAATTTATTCAAATATTATATTATATTTCATTTATTTTAATAAATTATATTATATTTCGGGCCTCACGGTGGTTGCTGGTTCGAGCCTCGGCTGGGTCAGTTGGCATTTCTGTGTGGAGTTTGCATGTTCTCCCCGTGTTGGGGTGGGTTTCCTCCGGGTGCTCTGGTTTCCACCACAAGTCCAAAGACATGCGGTATAGGTGAATTGGGTAAGCTAAAATTGTCCGTAGTGTATGTGTGTGAATGGGAGTGTGTGGATGTTTCCCAGAGATGGGTTGCAGCTGGAAGGGCATCCGCTGCGTAAAACATATGCTTGATAAGTTGGCGGTTCATTCCGCTGTGGTGACCCCAGATTAATAAAGGGACTAAGCCGAAATGAAAATGAATGAATGAATATATTATATTTCATATTTCCCATTCAGAATTCAATTGAAGTCAGAATTAATATCTCGTGTTAAATTTTAATTCTTTAATATTTTTTCCCCAATTTCTGTTTAATGGAGAGGTTTTTTTTTCAATACATTTCTAAACATAATAGTTTTAATAACTAATTTCCAATGACTAATTTCTCCTATCTCATTTTGATTCCTGGCTGGGCCAGTTGGAGTTTGCATGTTCTCCCCGTGTTTGCGTGGGTTTCCTCCAGGTGCTCCGGTTTCCCCCACAGCCCAAAAGACATGCTCTATAGGTAAACTGAATAAACTAAATTGCCATACTGTATGAGTCTGTGTGTATGGGTGTTTCCCACTACTGGGTTGAGGCTGAAAGGGCATCCGCTGCATAAAACATATGCTGGAATAGTTGGCGGTTTATTCTGCTGTGGCAACCTCTGAAATAGAGACTAAGCTGAAGTAAAATGAAAGAATGAAGACAGTACATAATAATTTACTAGATATTTTTCAAGATACTAGTATTCAGCTTAAAGTGTATTCAGCTTAGGTTAACTAGGTAAATTAGGGATTAGGCATTAGGCATAATTAGGCATTGTATAACTGGTTTGTTCTAGACAATCAAATAAAAATGTTGCTTAAGTGGGCTAATAATATTGACCTTAAAATGCTTTTAAAAAATGTTAACTGCTTTTATTCTAGCTGAAATGAAACAAAAAAGGCTTTTTCCAGAATAAAAAATATTAAAGGAAATACTGTGAAAATGTCCTTAATCCGTTAAATATCACTTGAGAAATATTTGAAAAAGAATAAATATTGCACAGGAGGGCTAATAATTTTGCCCTCAACTGTATATATTTTGTTAAAATGACAAAACACAAAGGATTTTTTGCCTGATCACACAAGGAAATGTAACTATTTTTGTATATTGTCAGAAAAGAGATCATATGTGAATGTAAGATTTTTAATAGGAAGTGCATCCCCAAATGCCACCGCTAACCCTTGCACTCATTTGGAGATTTTTAGCGAATTAGCCACTAAACCAAAAAGTTAGTTTGCTTTGGGATTTTTTAGTATTTGAAAAGCCATAATGATAGCAACAACATTGTTTTATTTAAGTCTTGGCTACATTTCTTTTCCATATGTGTATACATATCCATATGTATTAATATGTTTTAATTTTGCATCAAAATGCATATTGCTGATGTTTTTATTAGCTACTAGCTTTTTAAAGCTATTAGCTTCAAATTAGCAACAATAGCAGGTTCTGTGGTTGTTGGGGAAGTAAAAAATTTTATCCAAATATGAATTTTGTGCCCTGATGTTTATTATTACCTATCCTAGCAGAACATATTAATGGTTTTTGATGCCAGTGTTGAATGCACAGGGTCCTGCATCCTTCCAAGAAATCCAGAGTGTTTTAAAGTCCAAAAGTCATAGCCTTCTGGGGAACAAAAAATAATCATTTCCAAAATTCATAGTGTTTTATTATGCTTGAAAACTTAATTGTTGGCATTTAGATTTTCAACAAAAGTATTTTCACTGTGGTGAAAAGGCTTTGCTCTCCCATTTACCAGACACAAAGCAAGGTGCAAGCTTTTTAGAAAGCAGCACATAAACAATTAAATACAAAAAAACATACATGAATGAATGAATGAATGAATGAATGAATGAATGAATGAATGACATTTTACAACCTCAAAACGTAAATATTAAAATGTAGATATGACCTGACCAAAAAAGACATTCGGTTCAGAATGACTGTTATCGCCATTCTAATAGTTATAGAATTCCAGTAGCTCTAGTGTTAAATCCGCTTACAGCTTCTTATTGTGCATCAAAACGTCTATGATTATAGACAGTCTGAACTATATTAAGCCAGAAACACCTGCTACATTCTAGTAGACAAGGAATTTGTGACATTTCATCCTTTTCAAGCTGGCCGTATGACAGCTTTCCAGGTTAAAGGGTTGATGAGAGTATTGCACTCTCTCTCTCCCTCTCTCTCTTACTCTCTATTTTTTTCTCCTTTTATCTATCTCTCTGTCCCACAGCTCTTCCCTCCTCCCACTATCCCTCATTCTGCCTTGACCATCCGCTCTGTCATTAAGCTGTACATGCTCAGGCTTTAAGACACAACCATATGGTGCCGCTTCATTGTGGATAGGATGACCATGATCTGATGAATCTTTCCTGGAAAAAGAGGTGTCGACTCTGCTGATAAACCAGGCCAGACTGTGTGTGTGTGTGTGTGTGTGTGTGTGTGTGTGTGTGTGTGTGTGCGTGCGTGCGTGCGTGCGTGCGTGCGTGCGTGCGTGCGTGCGTGCGTGCGTGCGTGCGTGCGTGTGTGTTATTAAAGGGTTGAGGAGGGAGATTCACTGATGTGGCACCACCTAGGGGACCTGATCAAATAAAATATGTGATTTTTTTCTTTTCTTTTTTTTTCACTGAAAGCATGTTGCATTATTTTGATGTTGCACAACTACTGTTGCTACGTTATTTTGGCCAATGGTCAAAAGGATGTTCAGGCTAGAAAAATATATAGATATTTGGCCTTTTTTTAAGACATTGATGCTAGGGTAGTGTAGACATAAGATTTAAGCATATTATGTAGTTTTGCTTGGAAAGTGTTAAAAAAAAAGTAAATAAAAAAGCATTGTAAAAAACATACTAAAGATCAAATAAAAAGAAGAACAATTAAATATTTTTAAATAAATGATACTGTATTTAATTATTTAGTAATATATATATATACAGTTCTGTTTGGTTCTTGAATCTGATTGGTTGATAGCTGTGTGATATTTTGCCAGTAACAGCACTTGTACCACCTCTTCACCCTTCACCCTTGTGTATTACTCCGGCAACATACAGCAACAAGCAGAGGACACTCTACAGTTTGACAAATATTGCAGCTGTTGAGTAACATAATGTACTTTTGAGGCTTTTTTAGTCGAGAATGTAGTTGTTTAGATTGCAATTATGCCGTTTATTTATAAGGATAGTGTGTATTTTTAAATATTTATAATTTCTTAGAGACAGCACGTCAGCGGCCATTAGCCTGTCATACTGAGCAAAGTCAGTTAACGTTGTCCATCCACAAGATGGCGACCGCATAATAAGCCCTTAGAGAAGGAAAAATACAGCGTAATTTTAAACTACAGCTGATCAAATCATTATTAAACAGGTAAGTGATATTCTATGTTGATCTCTCTGTTTTGTATGTTGTAGTGCTGTATTTATATCATATAATTGTAGTATATTGAGTATGAGATGGGACTTGCATATCAGGAATGTGTGTTGTGTGAAGAAATGCCCGCATGTGTTTAGCGTTTTAACTTATCACAAACACTACAGCAATCTGGTAGTGATTTTCGAGGTTAATTATTGTGATATCCCGATTGCAACAGAGAAATACTGTAGACTAATACTGTAGGGAGATATCTCTGTCGATTAATGGCATTTAATGCCGGTCAGCCTTATAATTTTAAAATGTCAGCAAAATCACCTGTTTTGTCATCACTTTAGACATTACGCTAGAGAATCATTCAAATACTAGCTCTAAAGTGACGTTAGTGAATTAGTAACGGCTTCTGCTGTTCTGACGTCAGCTGCAGATGTGAATGGATGGAGGAAGTAAGTAGTTCTTAATACAAAAGGATTTTTAGACTCTCCTTGTTTGATTTTCTTTTTTATATACACGATTATGCCGTCGAACTGTTGTATAAACGCAATTTCACACTAGTAGCAGTGCGATGTGGCTGTATATCGTTTCCCACCAGTGCCGATATACAGCCACATCGCACTGCTACTTGTGTGATCATATGTCTATAATGTTATGGTTTTAACGTAAAAAAGGAAAGTGTTATTTTCCTAATAAAAGTCCACATGAACCGGAAGCTGCAACAATTTTATGGCCATATTGTAGGACATGTTTCCAAGATGAACTGAATATTGAATGAGAAAAATAGCGGGCATGGTTTGTTTGGTTTTGCTTTTCTACAGCCATCTGATTGGATGGAGTAAAGTAGATGTTTCATTCATGTCAAAACTGACAGTTTGAAGGGCGTGGTTAAGAGTGTTGCGCTATGTAATCCCAAGCTGTCAATCAAACATCATCAGAGAAGGCTCATGATTTCAGGGAGGTGGTGCATTTTTAGATTTATCTTAAAGATTACAGAGACTCTTTTGTTTTGTTTTGTTTGTTTTGTTTTGTTTTGTTTTGTTTTGTTTTGTTTTGTTTTGTTTTGTTTTGTTTTGTTTTGTTTTGTTTTGTTTTGTTTTTCGTCTCGTTTCATCACCGCAGACCTAGCAATGTGCACTTAAAGTAAATACGGTCAGTTTTGATTTCATGTGTACTTTAAGTTCCCTTATTGTGTTTGCGCATTGTAAAAAAAATAATAATAATAATTGTGGTGGGTATGCAGTTATCTTAAGAGACAGGTTTAGTGGTATGGGTAGGTTTAAGGGTGGTTAAGAGTTAATTGTTAGAGTCATTGGAAATGAAATCATGAAAAAGTGCAGGTATTTTTTAACATGAGTACAGAATAAATACATTATACAGTAGATGCATTGTATAAAATGATAAATGGTACTAAAGGAGACTAACCTAATATTAACCACTAGAATCTTGTTGTAATGTCTTAAGAAATTATAATGTGTAAATAGTTTAAGAGGGTAAAAGTTTAAAAAAATTATCAAAAAAAGAGTCAAAGTCTACAACCTTTGCACATTTATACTTCGAGTTTGTACCTAAACAAATCAAAGCAACTGGTCAGCTGGTCCAGTAAGGGCCATGAAGCTCACAAGTCTCCATAGCGGTAAAGAGCTTAGCCACATGTATGGAGGGAAAGCTGTTTTTTTTAAGCTTTTCGGTTCCCTTCGGAATCCTGACGAGTGTGTACAATGGTGGGGCAAACAATGCTGGCCAGCTCTGCTGTTAAGACGTTTGGTCTGTCTGGAGGCATGTTTAGTATTCAGCTAGCAGAGCGTGGAAAGATAAAAGAGGAAATGTCTATCTCTGAGACCAAGGAAGCCCAAAAGAAGCCATCAAGCCCCGAACATACAAGTATGAATAGACTCCTCTGGCAGTGAGTAGATGGTATCGGCATCCACAAGCAAATTCCCCAAACAGATAAGGAAGCACAGGGCAACCAGTGAATTTATACGCCACAGGCACAAAACATGGAATCTTAACACATATAGAGCTCTAGTGTGAGCATGTGTGCTGGCGTGTGTACAAGCGCGCTTTTGTACATCTGTTTGTGTGTCTGTTTATGTATGTTTTCTTCACGATATTTACAGTTTGGAATTTTGTAATGAATGCACTTATGTGCAATATGTATATGTTCGTTCATTCATTCATTCATTTATTCATTATTTTATGTATATAATTATGTACATAAGGGGGCAGCACGGTGACGCAGTGGGTAGCACAATCGCCTCACAACAAAAAGGTCGCTGGTTCGAGCCCCGGCTGGGTCAGTTGGCATTTCTGTGTGGAGTTTGCATGTTCTCCCCGTGTTCGCGTGGGTTTCCTCCGGGTGCTCTGGTTTCCCCCACAATTCCAAAGACATGCAGTACAGGTGAATTGAGTAAGCTAAATTGTCCGTAGTATGTGTGTGTGTGTGTGTGTGTGTGTGTGTGTGTGTGTGTGTGT
>CAIGQW010014484.1:9025814-9036850 GCA_903798125.1 Danio choprae | reverse complement strand
GTGTGTGTGTGTGTGTGTGTGTGTGTGTGTGTGTGTGTGTGTGAATGAGTGTGTATGGATGTTTCCCAGGGATGGGTTGCGGCTGGAAGGGCATCCGCTGCGTAAAACATATGCTGGATAAGTTGGCGGTTCATTCCGCTGTGGCGACCCCAGATTAATAAAGGGACTAAGCCGAAAAGAAAATGAATGAATGCATGAATTATGTACATAATATATATGTATATAATTAGTTCCAATTTGAAATACTTTTGTCGAGTGATTGAAAGAGTAAGTAAATAAATAAATAATTAAATTTTATATTCTGTTACTCTTTTAGTAGGTCATTTTTATTAAAGTATTTATTATAATACTTCATTGTATTTTGAGTATGTGTTAATCTCACACATTAAGTAAACAGCTTCACATTATCGCATAATTCTAATACCTTTGGTTAGTAAAACTTCATTCATTTATTCATTCATTAATTTATTTTAATTTTAATTTAAATATTACAAATAAATTGTATTTATTATAAGCTTAATATTATGAACTTAATTGAGGTTACTTATTTTTTCTTATTTTTTATATTTGTATATTATATTAATCTTTTCTAACATAACTTTATAACTGAATAAGATTTACATTGTAAATGTCATTTAAAAGTCATGTCATTTAAAAAGTAAAAGTTATTTAATATTGAAAATATTTTAATTGATTCCATTCTGTTCATAGGACATAGGAAAACCCCTAATGTTTAACATCCCATTTCTAATTTTCATTTTTTTTATATACATTTATTTTTAAGAAATTTATATTTATTTTATTGAAGTATACATTATTTGTAAATCTATTTCTTTATTATATGACACTCTTAACTTCCCACACACTCAACATCACAATCACCACAGACACAGTGTTCAGTGACAGTTACATTGTCCACGTCTCTTCAACCCAACACACAGTAAAAGGCTTGAAGTGGCTGAATTTGACACAAGTCCCTTCCAATAACACATGGCTCTCCCAGAACATTTCATTTGATTTGACTAGTCCTTTTTCAGGATATTAATCTATTTGAAGCGACCTACTGACCTATAAAACAGCAAAGCCAACTGTAGGACAGAAGACCATAAGCTCATTTACTGCTGAGAGATATGAAAAACCAGATTAGTGCTGTAATTATATTTAATGGGCCAAATAAATAAATAAATAAATAAAACATTCAAATGCATGTAAATATGAAGTTTTAATTATTTTTTTGTGGGATTTAGTTCTGATAATATATGTAAGTGTGTGTTTGCGTGTTTGGGTGTGTGTTTCTTTCGTGAGGGTGACAGAAGGATCCACGATTTTGGATCAAACATTATTTGGCACACTTTTCTCTTTAATGGGCCTCACTGAGCTAACATGTAATCACTATAAATGCCAACTTTATGTACTGATCATATTATCGCCACAGGCAGCTAAAGCCTAATCAGATGAGTGCTGTAGATCACACAGCCTTCGTGTTTTCACTCATCTGAGCACGAAGAACATTTAACACCTTTCTAGATAAACAAAAATGAAGAAAAAAAAGTGCAGCAAAAAAAAAAAACAACCCAGGCTCATAAGAAATACGTGCCTCTGACTACACTGGAAAATGTAAAATACGTTTCTCCGGGTACAATATATTTTTCTTGTTTCTGATGAC
The DNA here is from genome assembly GCA_903798125.1 of Danio choprae. NCBI lineage: Eukaryota > Metazoa > Chordata > Actinopteri > Cypriniformes > Danionidae > Danio > Danio choprae. The sequence goes on along the minus strand of CAIGQW010014484.1, from coordinate 9,035,184 downwards.
AGATCTACTAGAGGGCACATCTACATTTTTGCAAATTTAAAATACATTACTTAGGGTTCTTTTTGTTATATGTTTTAGATACAGAAAATGTGTAGTATTTTGACAAACTGAATTTAATAGGATCTATTGTGCTTGATTTTTGGTCTTTTGTACAAAAGTTTTTTGTTTTTCAGTTCAGTCGTTTAATATAGCCTAAAACATGACAATATCTGGTAATTTTGAGAAGTAGTAATGAGATATGGATGTTTTGTTTAGGTTAGTGGCATTGTTTGTGTTCTGCTCTCCAACATGGCCAACTGCATCATGAAAACACTCTGTACTAAAGACAGCAATAACAATAGATGCAATGAGTTGACAGTGTGCATGTGTGAAGGGAATAATTAATGTAAGGTACTACGAAAGAAATATTTTTATCAATCATAACGCTTGTAAAAAAGAAAAGTTCAAATACAGTTATAGCATTGTAGACTGTGACTTAAGGCTAGGACACACCAAGTCGTCAGCAAACATCTAGCAGTGACGAAAGCCAACTGTATTGTCTCCTTGCGTCTGCTTACGTCTGGTTCCCTCTGGACCAGAAATATGCACGTGAACACATCAAACGGGAACCGGAACGGGAGACCGGAACTTCCCACACATGTGTGCAAACCGTAAACAAAGAAGCATTCAGTACCAATTTCAGAGTAATGGTTACTGTGTTGTTGAGGGATTCGCTCCTGCAAATATGTCTGATAATCTTATAATCCATATCATTTGCAAATATTTGTGAAATGTAGCGAAATTACAGTCAGCCTCTTTGTGTTCCTTCTTAACTTGAACTGTTTACCTGCTATGTCATTTGACTACATCACACTCGTGCTCTGAATCATTGCTGAATAACCAGTCAGAGCACTCTCTTCAGCCGACGGCCAATTTTACATGTTAAATCGAGCCAATGAGCTCTGATGTTAACTCAACAAGAAGCAACTTGTGGACATGTTGGCTTGGTGTGTCCCGACCCTTCGATGCAAAACATCAGGCTTATAACTGTTGTGTCAAAATGTAATATTTATTGCTGAATAAGTTGTGCATTATTTTAAAAGTCTTAAACATAGTTACTGTAGGTAGGTCAAAACATAGGCCCCAATATTGTGGTACCACTTAGTTAATGTTAGTTCATGCATTTACTAACATTTACTAAGTATGAATAACCTTGTACAGCATTTATTAATCATAGTTCAACATTTACGAATGCATTATTAAACTCCAAAGTTGTGCTTTTAAATATGCTGTCCAATTTCAATATATCATTTTTTTTCAATAACTAACAAAATCTCTTTTTGTAAAGTATCAGGCACCAGTTTTTAAAAGAAATTATTTGGCAGGGGTGTTGTAAAATAACCAAACAATACCCCTCCCACACTGACTTGCATTTTCATGAATCACCAAAGATCATAGTTCCAGATAAAACTCTTCTTTAAATGTGTTACTGAAGAATACAAATGGATGGCCTGTTGATGACTAAATTAACAGCACATTTTCAGCTGAACTACGCCTTTAATAATTAAGACACCAAATGTCAACAAATTCATATAAAAAAAAGATGGCAAGAAAATAATCTCCTTTCAGAGGTTGAGCTTAAGCATTCTTTTTCTTCTGGTTCACTGAAGCAATCCAAACTCCCACCCACTCGTCCACACCTCTAGCTATTACACTTTCATGTGTTTTAATAGGCCTCCAGGCCTCTTGACTTCTTTTGTGTGTACAAGGGGAGCTATTTACCCCAACTGAACTATTACAGATGGGAATTATTAATTTGTATCTGCTTAGCTTCATTTGGACTACTTAGTGAGCGACTGGGGAGGAAGGGAGAGTGAGAATGCGCCAGTGAGAGAGAAAGAAAATCATTCTTTTCACTTGACTGTGGGGCTTGAAGTCCCCGGGCTTTGGACAGATCCTAGTCGAGGGTCCTGAGTGTTAAATGTCAAGCCTTGTAGTGAGCTGTCAAAGAACAGAATAGGCCCGGCATGATTGATGACTGGAGGGCCCAAAACCCAAACCCCAGATTGCAAATGCTACCTTGCGTCACAAGCCCTTCCCCCCATGCCGATAGATTCTTGCCTATTCAAGGTCAGCTTGCACACCCTGACATCCAGCTTTCTGGCGGCGCTTTAGGCCTCTTGACGGAGAGAAACCGCCTTTATTTACACATGGAATTGCAGGGCTCTCTTCTTGCCAGATCGTGCACCGCCATTTAATCCCAATAAGAGGTGAGAAAAATAACACGGAGAGCAAGGCCTCTGCTATTCCATTTTGTCTGGGTTTTTTTATTTCTTTTTTTCACTCATTCCAGCTTCTCGCTGAAAAGTTGTGACCCTGAAAAATATGTTATGTGTGTGTGTGTGTGTGTGTGTGTGTGTGTGTGTGTGTGTGTGTGTGTGTGTGTGTGTGTGTGTGTGTGTGTGTGTGTGTGTGTGTGTGTGTGTGTGTGTGTGTGTGTGTGTGTGTGTGTGCGTGTGTGCGTGTGTGTGTGCGTGCGTGTGTGTGTGCGTGTGTGTGTGTGTGTGTGTGCGTGTGCATGTGCTTGTGTGTGCGTGTGTGTGTGTGTTTTGGGAAAGAGGGAGGGTAAACCTAAAAGACCTCCAATCAGATGACAAGATTATTAATGGGGCAGGCTGTGTCGTATCTCACTGCATGCATATTCATAAAGAAGCTGTACAGATGGCACAGTTCTGGCCAATTTGGAGGTAAAGCTTTTCCAAATCAGTCGCATACACATTGAAGTAATAGGTGTACATTTCTAGAATCCCACAGTTTTGGCTACTACAGAACAAAACATATTTCATATTACAGCAATCTTCATAACTGGAGGTGCAACATATATAGCTGTGCACCTGCATACACTTGCAGATATTTTATCTGTATTACATTGTAACTAAAAAAGGTTGTTCAGGATTTATTAAATATATCTATTTATTCATTTGCATTTTTTGCAGCAGTGTATCAACTGTATCAGAGTGTCAACAGTGTAAAATTGGCGAATGTTTTTCGCTGCCTGTTTGTACCAATCAGATACATAGCATTTTTTTAACAAGTGTTTTTCTTAGCATCAAGGAAATGTATCTTAAAATGGGACACCTTAGCCTTGTTCAAAAAAACTAATAAAACAAACAAATAAATTGTATTATAAATAGTAAATTTACAATGGGGCCTCACAGTGGCGCAGTGGGTAGCACGTTCGCCTCACAGCAAGAAGGTCGCTGGTCGCTGGTTCGAGCCTCGCCAGTTGGCGTTTCTGTGTGGAGTTTGCATGTTCTCCCTGTGTTGGCGTGGGTTTCCTCCGGGTGCTCCGGTTTCCCCCACAAGTCCAAAGACATGCAGTATAGGTGAATTGGGTAAGCTAAATTGTCCGTAGTGTATGAGTGTGAATGGGTGTGTATGGATGTTTCCCAGAGATGGGTTGCAGCTGGAAGGGCATCCGCTGCGTAAAACATATGCTGGATAAGTTGGCGGTTCATTCCGCTGTGGCGACCCCAGATTAATAAAGGGACTAAGCCGAAATGAAAATGAATGAATGAATGAATTTACAATGGTATATATACACATATTTACACACACAGATATATATGTTTATAAACACTACATGATGTTCATGTTATAGCAATAGTAATAATTGAAAATTCAATTTGTGATATTAATATTTAACATAAATGTTAGTTTTCATAATTGTATAGTAAAAAGCACACTAGCTCAGTATATTTTATGTTATAGCAATCTCCATAATTAAATAAATAAAAAAATTCAAAGCTACCAATGTGACACTACATCAGAACTGTTTGCATTATATGTAATTATTGTATGTTTAAAGAAACATTAAAGGGGACCTATTGTGCAAAAATGGTTCTAATAATTAATTTTTTTGATAATCACACTTCATAAAAAAAATCTGCAGAAAAAAATTTGATTGACATTCTCCCTTTGTATGTGTCCTCAGAGGGTGAAAGCCCTGCCCATTCTAGACTATCTTTCTTTCGTTAGCATAGGGTGTTAGTCTTGTTTTTGCATCTGCCACTATGCTGACACATAGGCATTTGTAGCTCTGCCCTCTTTTGAAAAGAGGGCTGGGAGCACAATGTCATTTTAATTTAAAGTGACAGTCACTGAAATGGCAGGATTAGGATCAAAGCCTTAAAGGGGCAGTTTCAAAGAGATATAAAGTATAATTTGTGGATAATTTTTGTGGTAATATTTTGAACTGGAATTTTAAATACATACTCTAGGGACATCAGAGACTTAATTTACATCTTGTAAAAAGGGGCAAAATTGGTTCCCTTTAATGCGTTGGCATTAATGAATATACAGTTCACTTTTACTATGGACATCTCAACTGTTGGACTGCTTTTATTAATATGTGTTGCTGGTTAAAAAAAAAAGCATTCATTCATTCATTCACTCACTCACTCACTCACTCACTCACTCATTCATTCATTCATTTGTTGTTCTGTATGTTTAACATGTAGCTATTCATTCATTTATTCATTCATTTATTCACTCACTCACTCACTTATTCATTTGTTGTACTGTATGTTTAACATGCAGCCAAGCTATGCTTGACTCAGTCTGTTTCAGATCATTTTATGAAGCAGAATAACTTGTCATTCTGTTGTATGCAAAAATAAAAAATGTAATAAAAATTTCTAATTTATCATGAACTTCTAAAACATTTAATGATAAGCATTTTATCTCAACTATATCTACTGCTAGAAAAAAATGGAACTTAAACAGAAGTATGTTTAGGAGAGCTATCCTCTCATCTCTTTTGTAGATAATCTTAATCATCTCTACTAATAATTACAGCTGCAAAACACTCCGAGAAGTGGCTTTCCACGAAGATGTCCATGAACAATGGCAACATTTGTCTGCACATACTTGTCTGTAGGTTAAACCACATGACTTGAGTGTCACTCAGGGCAGATCCTTGTGAGGTATGAAGAGGCTTCAAAAGGAGAGTCTGCTCACATTACTTTATCTGTCCTTCACTCCAGGCTCGCTTGATACTATCAGGGCCCTGAAAGCCACGCTCTGTGTTACAGATCAAAGACTCTTTTCAAAACTCGCCATACTGATTACTGTTAATTCGCTGCTATAAGTGGTATTTAGACTTCATTATCAGCACCAATGCGTACAAAGTCAGGGTAGCGAAAAAGGAAACAAGATTTTTTTTTCTTCCTACAAGCATATTTAAGGATGCCTCTATGTCTGAGTTTATGGATTTTGAAATGGACAGGCTTTGAAAAAAATTGCCTATTTTCTAGCAATTAAGTAACACACAAACCACATGCTATTAGTATGTTAGTTTGTGCATAATGGTGGTGTACTGATAGCAAACATCCAGACGCGATCCAGACACTGCTGAGAGTGACATTTTAAAAATGTGTTGCACTCTTTCCTCTCAATAACAAAATAAACAAACATCACAAATGATCATAGTGAGAAAAGGCATCATGAAACAGAAGTGTAGTTTGTGCTTTTTTTCTCTTATCGTGACGTACATCTGATTGAAATGAATTCTGAAATGAGAAAAAAAAGTCGGGCATTAATACACTATGAATTTAGCTACGCTAAATATTTTCTTTATTTTCTATTTCCACCTGGGGATACTCATCCCGAGGTCCCTACATATTATGCAGCGCCATCGATGCAATCCTAGACCTGTGAAGAGATGATCAAAGGTATCCTGGACCAGGCCGTATCCCTGAGTGCATAAGACTGATTCCTGAAAGGCTACAGTGACAAACAAGTTTACGCTTGATCCTGTGGGCCAGCCTGACCTCCCGCTGGTGCCCTACCCACCTGCAGCTTCCACGATGGACGTCCAGCTTCTCCAGCCCCCGGCGCCTAGACTGGATCGGGACTTGTGGAGCTGCGCTTCGGTGGATTTGCTCTTCAGTATTTGAACTTTCAGCAGTGAAACTTAAACTAAACTCTGAAATCTGGACTTTACTAGAACATGTTAAGCTGCTTTGACACAATCTACATTGTAAAAAGCGCTATATAAATAAACTTGAATTGAAAACTTGAATAATGATTTAGATTGATTAGTTGAAAGTTGGTCGTTGCTAACAAAATGGAGGAAGATTTCAAAGCCAGTTTGTACTCAGTTGTGGAGAATTGCTGTCCACTGGAATCACCATTGGCGCCCTCTTGATGTTTCAGATGCTTAATAATGAGGAAAACGAGGAGCTAAATTTTACAGTTAAAATCGTATAATATTTGTTTGAACCACTGGCTTCTGCGAAGACTGGACAGAAATGAGACTTAAGGCATTCTATGTGACCAGAAGTAAAGAAAAGTCCTTTTGAGGGGGGAAGGAAGGTTATGGTATTTGATTAAAGATTATGAGGGCCAAATGATTTTTACAATATAATGAAGTGCACAGATACATCATTTAAAAACAAGCACTACTATATGTACAAATTATAATAATAATAGTAAATTCAGATTTGATCCCAACTTTAAGAGAATATCTGATCAATAAAGATTTATGTTTGAACAAGCTTTGCTTTTTTACCAGATCCTGCGTCAACTGAAAGATCAAGTTAGTGTGAACAATCTGAACTTGAATTGTGTTAATTAGAGTTATTACTTACTTACTCTCAGGGCTGCTTATATCAAAGTTGATATTTAGCCGCACCATGTTGGTGTTTCATAACATCAAATTTTTACGAGGTGGGTCGTTAGCCCAATGCTCAACCTCCAACCTGGAGGACCAGGACATACACTACTGACAATTTAGCTTACCCAATTCACCTATAACACATGTCATTGGACTTGTGGGGGAAACTGAAGCACCCGGAGGAAACCCACGTGAACACGGGGAGAACATGCAAACTCCACACAAAAATGCCAACTGACACCAGCCGGGGCTCGAACTAGCGACCTTCTTGCTGTGAGGCGACAGCGCTATCCACTTTTGAGTTTTAGAATATTAAATTTCGGGCGACATGGTGACTCAGTGGTTAGTAAAACAAATGCCGGAATAGTTGGTGGTTCATTCCTCTGTGGTGACCCCTGATAAATAAGGGACTAAGCTGAAGGAAAATGAATGAATGAATATTGTATTTGATGTTCAAAATTTTTTCAGCTTGAAAACTTGAAACTGTATAAGTTTGAAAATACATCTATAAAAATCTGCCTTTAAAAAATTGAGTTGTCTTAAATTTCTGATGTTAAATATTTCAGTTAAGAAATTCAAATTAAGAAATTTACATTCAAAACTATTTTTAATGGCATATAATATTCTGTTTTATTTAAATTACAATTGTTAATAATTCAGTCATTCATTTTCTTTTCAGCTTAGTCCCTTTATTAATCAGGGGTCCCCACAGTGGAATGAACCGCATATGTTTTACGGAGCATATGTTTTACGCAGCGAATGCCCTTCCAGCTGCAACCCAGTACTGGGAAACACCCATACACTCTCATTCACACACATACACTACAGCCAATTTAGTTTATTCAGTTCACCTATAGCACATGTCTTTGGACTGTGGGGGAAACTGGAGCACCCAGAGGAAAGCCACGCCAACACGGGGAGAACATGCAAACTCCACACAGAAATGCCAACTGAACCAGTCAGGGCTCGAACCAGCGACCTTCATGCTGTGAGGCAACAGTGCTACCCACTGAGCCACCATGTCACTGTTAATAATTAACATTAACACAATTCAAATTCAGATTGCTTTGGCATATTATAAGCTCCATAGAATAAAAAGTAAGGTTTATTCTATGACACATTACCATTACAGTAGTGAAGATATACAGACATTTTCTGAATTTTATGTGTTCACATCAAAACTTGTCATATTGATTACTGTTAATTTGCTGCTATAAGTGGTATTTAGACTTTTAGACAAAGTCTGGGTAGTAAGTAAGAAATTAGAGCAATTTTTATTCTTCCTGACTGCATATTTAAGAATGGCAGTATGTCAATTTCGATGTGGACAGACTTTGAAAAAGGAAATTTGAGACACTGCCGCACCTGCCTATCTGACCTGCTGCTTCGAGTCAAGATCTCTTCACTGCCATTAATATTAACACAGATAAACATAAAGCTAAATACCAGGCCATGCTCTGTTAACTTTATGTGATTAAGAATGATTGGGTTCTTGCTTCGCCACACAGCAAGGATCAAAGAGCATGAAACGCCTATGAGAGCTCCAGTCTCCCAGTGGAACCCCTTTCCTATTTCCCTCCGCATTTAATCCATATATCCAATACGTGTAAGCATCAGCGTTTACTCCCTGGGCTATCAGAGAATATGGTGCGCTGTTACATAGAATGGATGAATGTGTTTGCAAAATGTTTATTTAAACATAGGCTGCAATTTATAGCTCTGGATGAATAAGCCTGAGCGGGGAGCTGCTGAAGTGGGAATGATTTGACCTTATAAATGGGATGAAAACATTTGTGTAGTGATGTAGCGCTGTGAAGTAATGTGAGAATGTCATTTTATATTAAAGGGCCTATATGTATAATTTAAAAAGCCTTGTTATTAGCGACATCAGTGGCTATTAAGTGAACTGCATCCAGAAAACCATTGCTCGTGTACATGTAACATACACAATGTGATTTTGTGCATGCTGTTGTAGTCACAGCAAAGATCTTTTTTTTTTTCTTTGATTAGAAGTAAAAAAGCAGTTATAAATACCTTTGCAGAAACAACAACAACAAAAAATCTAGATGCATACTACTGAGAGCAATGTTTAATTGGATACATAAATATGTGCTGCACTCTTTCTTCTCAATGACAAAATAAACATGAAAAATTACAGAAGTGAGATAAAGGCAGTTAAGAAAGCATCTAATATAAAGGTATGGATATGTTTGAACTTTTATGGATATGTTGATGCTTTTTGAACCTTCAATATGTCATTCAAATTAACTTGGACAGCATCAGGCAGTCAGTGAGCTTTTGTTGGGCTAGTTTGTTTGGTGTGTTCCACATGTCAGCTCTCATTGGGCACACGTTACAGCTGGTTTGCCTGATCAAACATGTAAAAATGGCGGTTGGTGATAGAGAGTGCGGTGATTGGCTGTTCAGCTACAAATCAGAGTGCGAGAACAAAAAACTGAAGTGACGAAACGAATCATTTTGAGGCATTTCTTATATGCAAATATATGCAAGTACTATAACAAATAATTATACATAAACATTATTTTGTTTACAGCTTGTATGTAGGTATTGCAAACCCATTCTGTCCACTCTGTAAACCACAAAATGATAAAATGGCCAGCACAGTCCTGATATAAACCTGATTGAAAATCTCTAAAACATTATTGGCAACAAAAACTATAGTCAGCAAAGTGTGGATGAGACTGGAAAAAATCT
>CAIGQW010014484.1:9006786-9022656 GCA_903798125.1 Danio choprae | reverse complement strand
AAGAAAGAAAGAAAGAAAGAAAGAAAGAAAGAAAGAAAGAAAGAAAGTGTTGTTATTTTGCTACTATACTTTCATTCTGGCATAACAATCAAGGAAGTTTGCTGCCATACCATGACAATAGCGTGGATATTCAGGTGTCTTAAAAACAACTAAATTCCATGACCGGCTCAAAACTAAACATGTTCTGAATCGTCTCTCACAAATTTCTCAATGGTTGTAAGCATCTTGGTCACTTTTGTTATATTAACAGATGTTAGCCAAATTCCAGGTGCTGCTTAAAATCATTGAGATGATAAATCTCAACTGTTTAATTCTAGGGGAGTTGTAAAATAAGCAAAGCAAAACAAAGTAGAGTGTTCCTTTAAAATATTTTTTAATTCATGTCAAAAAAATTTAAGAGGGGTCTGAATGCAGACCAAGTGCAATTACTGCATGGTGAGCTGCATATAATGCTTTTAATGCACACACCTAACCCCGCCCTTAACCCTACCCCTCACAGTGACGTCACTAGCTCCATTGAGTGCATTGTGTCTGGCATTGCATGTCTGAGATATGCAGTCTCAGCTTGCAAATCCAAGTCTGCATTCAGATTTTATTGGATATTTTATTGGACCACACCCTCTCTTGCTTTAATTCCAGCATGTACACACAGCATATTTGAAGTCCTCTTTCCACATATCCATTGAGCTGAGTTTCTGAATCAATCAGAGTCAGATGCTGAAACTCTGGCCCGCGAGTTGTAATCGCAGCACCTCTGAACCAGCCTTAGTGCGAACACGATCTGGCCCTTAGCCTGCTCTTGGTTATAATTTCTTTTTTTTTTCCTTTCTCTTCTCTTGCCCCCTGGAGCCATTACTGTATTTAAATTTAGACCAAAGGGCACATGTGAACCAGCTGACTGGGGTGCTAATCTCTGGACCTTGAAGTGCTTCTCTTTACTTTTTTCTTTTGGTGAACATATATATACGAGAGATCGATTTACACATGGCTGAGTGGTTTGTCTGACAAAAGCCCTGCAGTGAACTTCACCTATGGATCGACGGGGCAGCTGCAAAGTTATGGTGACTGAGCTGTATTGCACTGCCTTATGGCTAAGATTTGAATCAATCTGCCCTCAAAGGGAGGGTCACCTTATCTGCATCGGGGTCCTGTGACATGGCGACAGGTGGAGAATTGTGATGGGGGTAGAAGTCGGACGGGGAAAAAAGTCTTAATTTTCACATCGAACAGGTGGTTCAAGCTCTATTTTAAATGTTTATTCCTTCGATTTATTTTGCTATATCAATGCTATCTCTTCCTGATGACAAATCCTGTGTTCACTTTGTCCAAAGGTTAGCGGTGTGAAGTAGCTGTTTCTGTGCGCTCAAAAGCTGAACTTCAAGGCTTTAAGAATGTCATGTATGACACAATACGACAGAGGTGTGTTTTGGACAAAACATGTTTCAAACTACTCTTAATGTCTGTCATACTTTAACAGCAGCCTTTTCTTGATTGACATATGGGTAATTAAAACACATTTTTGAATTGTTACTGTGGGAATAAAATAGAAAGGGGTTCATTTAATCTCAGTTGACAACATTTGTAGCATAATGCTGGTTAATAAAATTAAAATTATGATATTTTTTTTATATGTTTGTTGTCTAATGGACAAAATAGAGTACAGTGCAGCCCTTAAATGTTTTTTGGCATATTTTAAAAGATTTCAAACCAGAACAGTAATGTTTTATAATGTAATGAACTGTTAATGAATCTAGTAACACTTGTGTATGTTTGACTTGTTTTGGGGTTTATTGCATTTTGTCATGGTGTTAACTTTGTAAAACCAAATGCTAACCTTTTTTTTTTGTTTGCTTGTTTTTGAACATTAACATCACATTAGCAGATGCAGTTATGTCTTCTGGCTATTTTGTTAAAAATATTGATTACTTAAAGCAAAAGTTGATGGCAGGGCATTGAATTATTATAAAACAATGCACACCCAGATGATGATTCTTCTACAGCATGAATTTGTATTATAAAAAAAATAAACAACTGCTACAACTTTTTTTTTATTCTGCTTATACTGCTGTCCACGCTATTTCACCAAGATCCACTCTTATATTTAATTTCAGAATACAAATGAACAGTTTTTTGATTATGATTATGATTTAAAAGTCTGGTCACCCAAAATCTGAAGATTTCAAAAGATCCAAAAACAAGTCCATATAAATCAAGCAATTTTAGAAACATGGTTAGTTTACAAGATGAATAGATTTAATTTAGGTTTATGCTCACATATAACTGAATGGTACGTTTAAACAGAAAGTCATCCTGCTTGAACCCTTATTGGTTCTTGCTGAAGCTGAGATGTGCCTCGTGAAATTCCAAAATGAACCTCATTGGTTCTCGCATGTCAAGCAAGCATTGTGCTTCCATGATTGAAGTTAAATTCTACTGATAAATATATTGATTAAACCAATACATATGAATTTATTTTATGATCTCTTTAATAACTTTTTGATGTTTTGGGTGAAAAGACATCCAGTGTGTTACAATCAGTAAAGCTCGTGAAACGAGTAATATCAAAAACACGTATTTATTTACACAAACACTTACAACAGGAACACGCAGGCAGGACAAGGAGGGGTGATAATTCAATACTGGACAAAGAGCTAATGACACTCATTGGTATAAATAGACAAGTTATGATTAAACTGAATACTTACAGTGGTGTGACACAGGTGGAAATAAAATAAACATTAACAAACAGCGGGAAAACAGAACAAATGAGTCACATGACAAACAAAAGCACAATGGGAATCACATGACACAAATACAAGGAACACAACACACTAGGTGCGAGATTAGCCGAGCGCAGGTGGGGCGGAGCTGCAAATGAGGCTGTTAGGTCGGACACCTCGGGACTCGTTTACTGCATGATGAAAGGCAAGATATATCAATGCTACTTTTATATTTCTTTTAACTTTTTTAAATGGCTTGACATGATAAAACTATTTTATAAATATATAAATTATTTTAGAACTATTTTATAGAATAATTATCTCAATTTGTTAAAAAAACGTTATGGGGGTGACATTTTATATTACAAGTCTGTAAGACTTATTTAGTTGATATTTGTTTATTCACTAAAAATATATAATTTAAATCGTATATGGATCTGTAAACAGTAAAGGGTCTGTATAAAAATGGTCTAAAATAAACCTATGCAAACAATCTAGCCCTTATAAATAAATTATTTAACAAAAAAGATGATTTGGCCTACTGCAAATAAAAAATTTGAAGTCTTAGAAAAAATAGAGATAGCATAAAAAGTTAATTGTTTGTTTGGAAGTTTGTAAAATGGAAGTTGTCCAATAATAAACAGGAAATGCACGTGGTTGTCGTCATGCGGTGAACTTAGCCAATCGTGTAATATTGGTGTCGTCATCGCATGAAGTCGAACGCTCCTAATGACAACACCGGAAATCATTACATTACTTTGAAGCTCGACCTAACGCCTTCACCACAACATATACCAAAAAACAGGAGGGTGGAAGGGGGTGGCCAGGGAGGAGTCATAGGAGGAAGGAACCAGGAAGGGGGCTGAACCAGGTGCCATAGCACCCAGGACACAGCCAGGAGGACGACCCAGGGTTAAGTCGAGGGAGTGAGGAACCATAGAGGAGGAGTAGCCGACGACTCCAGGGGGCTGACCGAGGGAAACCTGCTGATGGAGGTGAAGCTCAAGGAGGAGATGGAAAACCGCAGGGCAAGGGTGAGGCCGAGGTCCCGGAGGGCCAAGGTTGAGCAAACGGCTCAACCTGACGAAGCGAAGACATGGGTCTGGAAGCCCGGGGCAGAGCCAGAGCAACATAGGACCAAAGTGTAGCTGGAAGGAGGAGCTCAACGCAGCTGGCAAAACAGAGGGACAAGGCGCAGCCAAAGGCGTAGGAAGGGTGACGACTGACCAAGGTGGAGCCAGAGGGACGAGGGAGCCTGGTGGTGCTGGTGGGCCACGAAGGAGACAGGGAAGTAGTGAGCCAATGCGGAGCTTTAGGGTCGGAGGGCCGATGTGGAGTCTGCAGCTCGTAGGCGATGACGATCGGCAACAACTTCTGGAAGGTGATGCAGGCAGGCAGACCCTCGGAGAAACCTCCCCACCAGTAGCTTGTGGGTGAGCTGGAAGGCTGGCTGGATGAGATGGATGAGATGCTACTCATGACTCTGGAGTTACAGTCATCTGGGATCAGCATGGCTAGGAGACAAAGGTAAAAGCGAAGAAGGGTTGACTTCACTCCAGAAGTCTATGAGTAGCACCTCGGGGTCCAAAGACAGATCACCTACAGCGATGAGGAGGTGAGAGGGGCTCCCCTCGATGTCCACCAGGACTTCCACTTTTGATGATGTTGCCAGCTCACACACCTGGTCAGATGGTTTGCTGAGCTCCTTCTCGTCATTGTTAATATGCTCTGTCGCTCTTGATGGTGATGACTCATACACTGCAGGTAGGTCTCCAACTGTGTTGGGCTCTGGCAAGTGCTCCCTGCTGTTGTGCATGTTCGGCTGGTCTCTGGGTCGGAAGGGACAATGACGAGTTCCAGGACCATCTCCGGGCAACGGTGCTCTGCAGGCGGTGTTCAGGCTGGTGTCGTCTGGATAGCTGATGTTGTTAGCAATAGACAGGCACAGTCTGGTATGGTCCTCAAGGCTCTGTTCCCCCTGCTCCAGCAGGAGGAGAAGAAATTCAGGGGTGGGGTCCATAGAGACACGAAGGGAATGGTAATAAAAGCACTGAGGGGCTAAAACACTAGAAAATAAACAGGGGAAACAAATGCCGCAAGTTTTCTTTGTCGTTCCGGTATTCTGTCACATTAGTACTAACTCAGTAAAGCTTGTGAAATGATTATCAAAAACACGTATTTATTTACACAAAAACAGGAACACACAGGCAGGACAAGGAAGGGTGACAATTCAATATCAGACAAAGAACTAATGACATTCATGGGTATAAATAGACAAGTCATGATTAAACTGAATACATACAGGGGTGTGACACAGGTGGAACTAATAAACATTAACAAACGGTAAGAAAACAGAACAAAGGAGTCACATGACATAAACAGAAGCACATGTGGAATCACATGACACAAATACAATATCGTGACACAGTGGAGTCACAAAAATCATAATTAAATTTGTCACCCAAAAGGTAAACAACTGTCTTATGACTTTGCAGTAATGATGGTCATTAAATAATGAGATAAACAAACACTATAAGTGGATCTCAGATTTTCACTTCTTATTTAAAAGAAAAGTAGAAACAAGTGGATTTTTTTGCTCCTGTTAATGAACATGCCACAAGGGTTGTCAATTCAAAGTTATCAAACTCTAGTCTAAATATTCGACTTTACAAGTGAAACGCAGAATGAAAACGTATTGTCTAAATCAAGTCATCCCTCTCTGCTTAAAAGATAAATACTTCAGCGGTGGACGGGACCCTTCCACTGACACAGAAATCCCAGAATAAACGTGTACAATATTACTCCATCCATCAGCGGTCCCTGTCTGCGAAGCGCTTTGGCACTCAGAGTTTAATCCATTAAAGTGCACCCTTTCTCTCACCGGCCTGACATTGAGAGGCTGAATCCAACTTTGTGCTGACATCTTGTGCAGAGATCACCCTTTTATTCAACCGGCGCTGCCATCTCTGCCTCTTTCAATAATATCCCGACTCTCAGGGTCACAGAATCAGGGCTTCTAGACCCATTGCAGAGATTTGCTTGGTGAAGAGAGACGATGAGGGCAGCTCTACCTGTTGACAGGAGAGCAGAGAGCTGTCTAAACAACCATTCCTGGTAATGACAGTTAATGAAGGACCTCCCGTAACTGCACAGGTTAAAGCAAGAGTGGTATTCATAACAAACATGTCGACGGGAGTTCAATGGGCAGGTGATGCTTCAGAGCAGTTGCATGCTAGATTGTTTAAAGGGATAGTTCATCCAAAAATACAAAAAAACCTGTCATTTACTTACCATTCACTTGTCACAAAAATATTTGAGTTTCTTCATTTGTTGAACACTAAAGACAATGTTTTGAAGAATGTTGAAAACCTGTAATCATTAACTTCCAAAGTATTTGTTTTGCCTGCTGTGGATGTCAATGGTTACCGTTTCCAAAATTCTTCAAAATATCTTCTTTTGTGTTCATTAGAAAAAAGAAACGCATTATGATTTGGAACCACTTGAGAGTGGGTAAGTAGGGATTTACCTTTTTTTGGGCTGAACCATCCCTTTAAGTTTGTAATAGGACGTTGATGTTAGGGCATGCTGTGTAAATATTAGATATTACATATCCTTATGTACAGTATCTGTAAATATTTAGGATAATATTAATGCCTTTCAAATGGCATTAAATAAGGTCTTTTTTACTTATAGGGTGAACATATGCAGTCACAGTGTGTTTGAACTACAAAAAAACAACTCATCTGTAGTGTTTTTTACTTCAAAAACATTTATCAATTTCTTATTAAATTTGTTATTATTATTAAATTGTATAAATTAATTTGTTTGTTTCATTTAGTCATACATTATATAATTTTTAATATAATATAATATAACATTTGCACTAAATGATACAATAAATAATACAATAATATTTGTTTGTTAATGTATTTAAATAATAAAGGCATGATTCTAATTAATATTGTTCCATTCTGTCTCTTTATGTACAAACTATTGATTAAGTTTCTAACATAAATACAGAAACTATAATGGTTTGTTTGTTTGCACTGTTACATCATGTAATGTCTCATTATTTTTTTTTTATTCTATCACTAACATAAAGGCTAAAATGTTTAATAAAGACTGTTTGTCTGTCTGTCTGTCTGTCTGTCTGTCTGTCTGTCTGTTTGTCTGTTGACTGATCGATGTCATTCCATCCATACACTGTTCTTGACATTGTTCTCATTAAAGTTTCTCCTTTCAGTCTCCTGGTACAGTATATAATAACTTTGCCTTATGTTGTATCTTCATCGGAGAGATAGGAAAATGTGAGGGCAGTGTGTTGGTGCTGAGGTGGAATGGGGGCAGATTATGGAGATGGAAAATGGTCAGCGTAACTCGTGTCTCTAATGGACAAAACCCTATGAGGAAATGTTATCTTAGGAATGGAGAAAAGCAGACTGTTGACACTATTTAACATATAACCTTTTGTCTCAATGTCCTCCAAGAAAAAGAAAAAAAAAAACAAGACGACGACGACTGTTGGCGATTGGAGAAATGGCGTGCAGGGGAGAGAAAGGAAAGGGGCAGTAGCTGGTGCTTTAAAGTGTCAAAGCCTTTGTAGCTGTGACTAGTTTATGATGCTGATGTCAAGCATCCCACTCAATGAGGTCTTTGTCCCGAACTGAGACCAGGGCAGTGGGAAAACTGCCCACATTTAGTCGGCAGGCCCATCTATCTTTCTGCTAGGCCTTGCTGTCCCCTTTGTACCAAAACTCCTGTGTATTAAAGATCTCCCGGGTTAATGTGCTGGAAAATTGGCTTGCATTTTTATAGGAGGAGGCCAGCTAAATGAAAGAAAAACAACTTAGGGAGGGCAGAAAAGGACGAGGAAAAAATATCTGAAGGAGTGATCTGAGAGGGCAGGCCCTCAAGACTTGTATCCTGTGACCTCGATAAAAGAGAAGCCTCTATGTCACACTGGAGACAGTCCTGTAGTCTGCCAGAGTGTGTTTCCATCCATTTATCATCAGAGTCATAAGCAGCGGTTGTTACTGTAGATGTGTTGACCCGGTCACAATGCACACAGAGATACATTACACATAAATCTAAGGGGAACACCAACGAAGGATGGAAAAAGGAGCAGAAAAAAGTAGTATTGTATTATACAGTCGGCAAGAGAGAAGAAACAATCATCCCCGCAGATTCTTCATTCACCAGGTCACTCCATCTTTGTCCAAGTTATTTCCCACAGACATCAGATCTGGAGTCTGTCACCTGCCCCGTTGTGAAGTTGAACATAGAATTGGACCCATCAGTTCAATCAATAAGCACTGGGTGTCCAGCTCATTGGACATGTTTATGGGTGTGGGAGGCTAATTAGGAGAGTCTTCCCAGGCTTAGAGAGAAGAGCCCACTCAACAGCTGGTCAATACTGGACTCCTGTCCTTAGGTCAATTTTGTGGTAACCCCAGAGAACCACCGGGACAGCTACAGGTCCACAGAGGCCAATTGGGTTAATAGCTGGCCTGAAGGAACTGAGACTTCCAAGAATGTCTCGACTGAGACTCTGAAATTTCCCATGATAGCAGGCCATATTGAAAATAAATAACAATAATAATTATTATTTAATTTTATGTTCACTTTTATTTATATATATATATATATATATATATATATATATATATATATATATATAAAATTGTTTTTGTTGTTTCTGAAAATGTAGTACACGTTGATATAAATCATTTTCTATGCTGTTTGTTTCTTCAATTTATCCTTTTCCTATTGAAATTTCCCCTCTTTTTTGTCAGGGTGTGTGCTTCAACATGAAGAGGGATCAGGATCTAAATATCTTTTTTTTAGAAAGTAAGGGGACAAGCTCAAAGCACATAGCCCTTGAGGACTACAAGTCAAACACTGGCCATTGACATCCAACAATCTAACTGCTTACTTTTTCCCATTCTGTGACCCTAGGAGGTCAAAAAGTTTTGGTCCCTAAAGTCTCTTAACACGCAGATGTTACAGTAACATTGCCAGGAAATCAGGCCCAAACAGCACCTCTGACCCGTCTGTCAGCTGATCCAGCATGGGCTCTTTTGAAATGGACTCCCCACTTCTATAAATTACCACATTTTCCCACCGTCTTTCCTCCATTCAGCCTCATCATCCACGGCCATTCGTTTGCAAGAGCCCTGCGGTCAACGAATAGCGAAGGCCCAGTGGCTTGTGAATCTGACCTCTTGGCTCCAGAAAGGTCAAAGGGCTCACACCAGGGTCAGGGCCTCTCTTTATGTCTCCTCTCACCAAAGGCTCGGTAAAGAATGGGGAGCCCGGGGGAAACAAAAGCTTTCAGGAGAGACAAGCGACAGTGCTCTATACATCAGCGCCTCTGCTCACTGTGACATTCCCCCTACCAACTGAAACAAACAAACAAAACCAAATAAAGGTAGGAACTGGAACATTAGATCTGTACAAAAGTTGCAAGGTGGGAAATGGAGGCAGTGTGTTGCAATAACTACTGAGATAACAGGCTGGTGATCATGCTCATCTGTAACAGACTACATTATTGGGTCAATCAGTGGAGGATGGAGTAACAGGATGGAAAGTAAACAGAAAAATGTGACTGCTAATAACTTTGTTAAAATAAAACCCATATAATTTTAATGTGCTGACTTTTCCTAAATGTGTGTATATTTATTTCTAACATTGTCATTTTATTAAAACTACAAACACAAAAGACTTTCTACCTTTCTACCTTCAATTACTATATCAGGCAAACTGACCACATGCATTTCAGAGTCTGCTACTTATTCAATTGCTTCCATATCTGTTACCTTGCAACTTCCTGCTAACAAAAACAACTTTCTAATAGCGAAAACTTTTACTTTAGACGTGTCTTTCAAAAAAACATAATGCGGTGAAAAAATCGTTCTGTCATGTTTGTCGGACATGGTGAGATGCGCAGCCTTGCAAGCAGTCTAGTAACTTGTAAGCAGTCTAGTAAACATTTATAGGCTGTATTACCAAAAAGATAATATATTTATGGTAATGACCTCATAAAATATGACAGACATTCAAAGCTTAATTCTAATTTCTCAATATAAACTTTGACTATAAATATGATATGATAATATGACATATTTTATGAGAACGGTTAGAATGACCGCAATGGCCATTGTAGTAGGTATATAACTGTGGTAGATCTGGTGTTAATATATAGGTTATATTTTTCAGGTGTGTTTGGTTGGGGATGGAGCTAAACTCTGCAGGACAGTGGCCGCCCAGGTGCACAGCTGTCCATCTTTGCTCTACAAATTGTGCTTGTGCTTTAAGGGGCATGACACACCAAGTCAATGAAAATGAGACCCATTGCAGAGTGTCTGTTGGGCTAGTTTTTGCTTTGTGTTCCCATCATCGGCTCTAGCTGGGCTCACATCAGCAGGAGTTTGCCTGATTCAGCATGTTAAATCAGTCCCGTAGCTATCTGTGAGAGCGATCCTTCACACAAGAATGAGACAAAAGTGATGAAAGGAAGCAAGTCATAAAATGACAGCAGCAGAAGGCTGTATTATTGTTACATCACCTTACCTAAGCATTTCAATAATAACATGAACCACATGGAAAGAAGAAAGCAGTAATTTGCCTGCATCATTTTATTTCATTCATTCATTCATTTTCATTTCGGCTTAGTCCCTTTATTAATCTGGGGTCGCTACAGCGGAATGAACCGCAAACTTATCCAGCATATGTTTTACGCAGCGGATGCCCTTCCAGCTGCAACCCATCTCTGGGAAACATCCATCCACACCCATACACTACGGACAATTTAGTCTACCCAATTCACCTGTACCGCATGTCTTTGGACTTGTGGGGGAAACCGGAGCACCCGGAGGAAACCCACGCCAACACGGGGAGAACATGCAAACTCCACACAGAAACGCCAACTGACCCAGCCGAGGCTCGAACCAGCGACCTTCTTGCTGTGAGGCGAACGTGCTACCCACTGCGCCACTGTGAGGCCATCATTTTGTCTATTTTATTTTATTTAAATTTTTTGCTGTTATAATTTCAGTTTCTCTTTTTGAATTACAAGTAATGACTATTATTTCCTGCTCATAAATGCAGTTTATTCCCAACAGGTGCAGAACACACGTGCAGTCAGCTGTAGTCCTTGTGGTGCAGATTTTTGGCCTAGACACAATGGATGAACGGCGACAACTCAGTTGGCTTTTGTCACCGCTAGCTATTTGAAGTTGGCTGAAAGTAAATCAACATTCACTGAACTCCTGGAAGACCACTGTTCCAAGATCTTTGAGAATTTGGCTTCAGTATTAATCAAGCCTGACTGTAATTTTCAAGAATTTTTTAGGATATAGATTTGTTTGATCAGGGATGGAGCTAAACTCTGCTGGACATTGGGCCTTCATGACAGAGCAGTCCCTTCTTTTTGTAATCTAAATGGTCTAAATGCAGTCTGAATGATTCATATTTTGGGTTCTTAGCTTGTTAACTACAACTAAAACTAATATATGTGTGCATTTTGACAGCATCTCTAATATGCTGTGTGTCCTCTGGTTCCAAAACACTACCAACCCACTGAGGCATGTCCTGCTGAAGGTGTTCAGTGGTATCTGGAACAAAGGTCTTAGCAGCAGATCAGTCCTGTATGTTGCGAGGTGGAGCTGTCATGGATCAAACTTCTTCATCCAGCACATCCCACAGATTAATTAGATTGAGTTCTTGGGAATTTGGACACCAGGGCAACACTTTGCAAACATCATGTTCTCAAACCATTCCTGAACAATGTGTGTAGAGCCAAGGTGAGTGATGCTGCTGAAAGAAGCCACCTAGAACATCATTGTGAAGAGATTTATCTTGTCTGAAACAATTTTTAGGTAGGTAGGTCAAGTTTACACCACATGCAGAACATTGCTCAGAACATTCTTGTCATCTCGCAGTGCATCACAGTGCCATACAGATGTGCCATACAGATGTCCATGTGCTGTAAAAGAAAATGGAACACGTGGGATTAGGCAACTTTTATCTGCTCCAAAGTTTATTTTCAATACTTGCATGCTCTTTTTAGATGCATTCATCAGTGCAAAGAGGGCATCATAAAGTAGGTACACTGAGCGATCTGAAGATACACAGAGACACATTCCCTACCTTAACCATCATTAATATTTTAATAATCTTATGCCATGCTTTAGCTTCTACTGGTGTTGACCAGATGGGATTGGGCACCCAACACCCTAAGGATCATATTTCCTTAGACATCTCCTGGTAAATTTTTACCACTGCCTCATTTAATTTAATTTAGTTAATACATATGGCACATGCATTTATCAAAAGGAAATTGTAAAAAAGGAACATATTTCATCGTTTTTTGCTTTCCTTGGTAACTGAACCTACAATCTTAGCATTGCTAAGTGCCATTCTTTACAATTTGAATTCATGTTGTTAAAGAAATACTCTGACCAAACAATTTGGTACTTTTCATATTGACTCAGGTCTTCGTTCCTACCAATTTCTGCATCTAACACTTGATAGCTGTTATATTATAACTAATAACTGTTATATATACGGTATAACTGATGATGATAACTGTTTGCTTACCATATAAACTACCCAGACCATAATACCTGGCCTTGCAAGGAGATAATCGATGATATTCATCCAACATGTTTACATGATGATAGGTCTATTTGTTGGGCCTATTGCAGTACAGCAGAATAAAAACCCATTTTAAAAATAAGAAAACATATTTATCACATAATCAAACAGCCGGAAGAGACTTTCTTAGCACAGTGTGTTTTTTTTTTCTCCCACTACCTGTTTTCTCAGCAATTGCATTTGACCCCTGTAAAACTATATCAGCAAACTAATAACCGGGCAAACCACCAATCTATGGTGTCCTTATCCCTGGTCTTTTGCTGTAATGTGTTGCAGATTCCAGAGGTCGTTGGCGGCAGAGTAGTTTTTAAGCAAATGGCATGTGGTGAGAGGTCAGAGTCAGGGGGCCCAGTGGGTGAAAGGTTGAATAACTCGAAGGAAAGTTGTAACTGTTTGAGAGGGGAGATGTTTAACAGGTTAAGACTTTTCCAGCGCACATTGTTTTAAGCCAAAGGAAAAAACACACACATCTGGGCCTCCCATCATCTGTTTTAAATCCATAATTGTTCAAGACTTTTACATATTGGTTTTTGCTCATTTAAACTGATCTCTTTTTATTATTAAGGAACTTTGTAAATGCAGGTGTCGTTGCATTTCTTATAAAAACATAAAAGCCTAATGCATAACTTTAATATGCAGGTTTTGCGTACAAAACTAATGCCAATTTTCAATCTTTTCACATACACACAAAATTGCAGATATAATTATCTAATAATTTAGGTAATCTCAAAAGATTGCAGTCATTAGAATGCATTATTGCGTTATATAGTGGATTTTAAATCTTCCTAGGAAAAAGTTTGATTGCAGACAAGAACAGATCACAGTTTCTTTAGGGTTCAAAATGCAGGTGTTTAGAGCAGAACATATACTTTTCCTCTAAATTAGGCGTTGAGGGCTAAGAGAGGGGTTGGGAAAATTTGTGGAATTACTGGTTGATTTTAACCAGATGATTGCTGGAGTTGGACACCAGAGAGTTTTCATTAGGGGCCCTAATTTACAGGCCTACCTCTGCATTCCAGCAGATGGTCAAACTCCCCCAGGTCTTAAAGTTCACCTCAACCTCACACGTCTGTGATCGAGGACTATAAGTTCTGAGACAAAGGAGATGTGGGTAAAAGAATCACAGAGCTACCAATAAACCATTGTGTGTTTGTGCACAGATTTTATAGAGGATTTCACTCATCATGTTTGACTATTCAGATCAGAAACACACACAAAGCTCCCCTTTAAAAGAGACAGTGTTACGACACCTGATTTTTTTCAATTAGCTATACTGTAGTACTAGTACAGAAATAGCACCTCCAAAATAATAAAAAATGTGCTAATAGCAACAAAGTGTCAAGCTTTAATGTAAAATTAAGCTCAAAAATGAGCCTTTGTTACTCTTTACTAGTACGAGATCTTTGATTGTCAGGTAGCTCTTCTCCTTTTTTAAAAATAGCCAATAGAAGGTGATTGGATGCAGAAGTCTTTAAATAAAATGAATGGATTTTGATCACATGAATATGCATGGTAACAATTAATTCAGCCAATGTAAGTGATGTATTTGAGAATATATTTGCATATGTGGCATAATGGTACGTTGTAAATTTATTTGTGAGAGATATTTATATTGCAATGGTACACTGGCATGTAAATATGCAAAAACTAGATGTTATTTCAGCTGCCATAAAAATTGACACCTCAACATTGTTAAACTGTGTGTTAACATTATACAATTTAAATAGATATCGCATCCTTTACTTATTCTTTTTACTTATTATCATTGACATCCTCAGTTTGTGTTACTGTGGAAGTCAATGGTTACAGGTCTTCAGCTTTCTTCAAAATATCCTCTTTTGTGTTGAGCAGAAGAAAGAAACTCATAAATGTTTGGAACCACTCGAGGGTGAGTAATTAATGAGTACATTTGCATTTTGGGTGAACTATCCCTTTAGCACATTTCATTTAAAGATTTTAAATCCCAGTTGCCTTCTGTATAGTACCCAAGCAATGTGTTGATAATAAAATACATATGTGCACATGCAAAATGTATAAATTATACTTTAGCCCTGTGGTAACAATTTGCACAACATTATTATTTATGTTGTTCTTACATGCACAAATGTTCAGTAACATCAGCACGGGAACCATTAATCTCAACATAGATGGTCATCCTGTCTTTTCATGTGTTTTTATCTGATTGTTGTGACCATTGCGCTGAGTTTCCTATAATAATGGCACATTATGTTCTGGCATTGGAGTGTTGCTTGTAACCGTCAGCTTGTAACACATATGCATACCTCTAAGGGGTCAGGTAATGACCTCTCCTTGGTGATGCTTCTGCAAACAGTACAAAACACAGGTGCAGTCATTTTCATAATACTGTTCCAGTGCTATCACGTATGGTCACAATATCTAATAAATCAATACCAGTTTTCATGCTGGTATAGTGGGAGAAATTGGCTTTAATTCTTTTTTTATGTTTATGAAAAGCAAATTATTATTATTTTAAATTTTTTTTGAAAAGCAATTATTTGACAAAAAACTGTTAAATTGGGCGTCACAGTGGTGCAGTGGGTAGCACTATCGTTTGCATGTTCGCCCCGTGTTCGCGTGGGTTTCCTCCGCGTGCTTCGGTTTCCCCCACAAGTCCAAAGACATGCAGTATAGGTGAATTGGGTAAGCTAAATTGTCCGTAGTGTATGTGTGTGAATGAGTGTGTATGGATGTTTCCCAGTGATGGGTTGCAGCTAGAAGGGCATCCGCTGCGTAAAACTTGCTGGATAAGTTGGCGGTTCATTCCGCTGTGGCGACCCCAGATTAATAAAGGGACTAAGCTGAAAAGAAAATGAACGAACGAAACTTTTAAATAATGTTTTCTTATTGAATAGAGATTCAAATTTAATGTTTTCCTGATTGAAAGCTGTATTTTCATCATCATTACTCCAGTTTTCAATGTAACATGATCCTCCAGAAATAGTTATAATATAATAATTTGCTGTTCTATTTTGATGTTATTATTGGTACAATAATATAATGTAAAAAATGGAAATAAAAATTGTTTTTGACTGTCTTTTTAATCAAAGAATCCTAAAAATATAACGTATCACAATTTCCACGATATATGAAGCCAGACAAAACGTTTTCTGCACGGATAATTGTAATAATCATTATTAGTCATTTTTACCAATAATATCTGATCATAAGAGAACAGTAACTACATGATTATGTGACATTGAAGACTGGAATAACTAAATTAAAATGTAACTTTGAATCACAGAAATAAAACAATACAAAATTAGACTGCATTCAATAAGAAAACAGTTATTAAAATTAAAATTTTAATTATGTTTTTCCAAATAAATGCACCCTTGGTGAGCTGAATTGGCTTGTTTTAAAATATTAATACATGTTTCCAACCTGGTAATGTATTTATTAATTTATAAAATTTAATTTAAGTTATTTATTGTGTGTGTGTGTGTGTGTGTGTGTGTGTGTGTGTGTGTGTGTGTGT
>CAIGQW010014484.1:8988081-8998319 GCA_903798125.1 Danio choprae | reverse complement strand
TGTGCTGTGTGTGTGTGTGTGTGTGTGTGTGTGTGTGTGTGTGTGTGTGTGTGTGTTTATGCTGGAGGAGGGGCTTTCCAAAGGCTGTGGAGTGCAGTGCAAAAGTTCAGTCATGGATAAGTGTGTGTCTGTATTCAAACAGTTGTTCTTAAAGAAGAAAAAAAGCATCCAGGTTCAATAGAAGTTAAGCTCTGTTGACAGCAGTTGTGGCACATTTTTGATAAACCTTTATTGGTAGTTTGCTTTCTAAGGAGTATAAAAATCATAACAATTTATGAATTTTTAAATAAATTGAACTTAATATGATGTTTTGTAAGTTTGCTTTCCAAGGAAAATACCAAGGAATTTTAAATGGATATAGCAATAATTAATAAATATAAATCATATGCTATCATGAAATTAAATTATATATGAATCCATTTAAATATGATATAGCAATAATATCATCTTAATATTATAAAATATTGCGCTGTAATTATTTCATATGAATAATAAATTCATAATTTTAATATAAAATACATTTCTAGTTTGTTTCTAATCGGTTTTAATAAGTATGAACTATAAAGGTATAAGTATATAAGTATAAACTATAAAAGTATATTAAAAGTATATTAAAACTGTTGTGTTCAAACTATTTTTATTAATAAAAATTACATATTTGCATACAAAAAAATAAAAATATGCAATTCTTAAAGAATTATTAAAATATCAAAATATGATAAATAGTTTGTTTTTAAAACAACAAATATATAATATATTTAAACATTTACTATTACTATTATTATTTTTTTATATATATATTATTATTAAAATAACGAATTTTTAATTAAATGCATTTTTAATATGCATTATGCATGACATTCTAGTATTATTTTTGTTAGTTATAAAAAAGTTATATAGTTAACATGATTGAGGTTGCTTGTGCTTGTCAGTTTTTGAACCATTATAGATAGGCCCTAGAAGCTTTTATTGTAATTTGCCTTTTGCTCTTTTTTCCCCCTTCTTTCTTTTTTGTGCAGCATTATGTCCCAAATAATGTTGACTAAGCTGAACTTGTGTTGAACCCAGAAAATAACACAAGTATTGTTTAAGCAGTTATACCAGCTCTCACTAACACATAAACGTTAAGTGTAATGCGTCAGTCAAAGAGTAAAGCAGTTAGAGATGGTGAGAGAGAGAGAGAGACTCTGGAAGAGTGCCAGTCTAAGTAACAGCACTCCTTTCTCTTGGAGAGCAGGCAGGGATTCTGTTAACTCACAACACCTTATCTGCTCTCACTAAGACAAGCAAGCGAATGCTGAAGAGGCAGCAGGGATACAGAAATTAATCACGGAGCAGGCAGACACTGCAACTAATGCTTCACTGCAGGAGAGGAGCAGCTTCTGGTCGGCACAGCATACTGTATCAAGAATGGATTAATCCACATCACAATGCCTTTACAAACGCAGACAGCTTTTTGCTTAATTGTACGACAGGTGCTCCAATCAAAATAGTGCACCTGTGAACAGCAAATCAAGGATTTGTTTATGAATCTATTTGCTTGATATTAGAACATTCATTAGATATTTATTTTTCTGAATATTTGTAAATTTTTAGGATTGCATGCATGGCTAGACATCTGTTGTTGTTGGTGGTGGTTTTTTTATTTTCTTAAGGTTCCACACACCCGCCATGCAAGAAAACACTTCATGGGGGCCAGCATATGTTTACAACAACACAACGCGGGATAAAATTACAAAGGTGTGGATGCTGAGAGGATGGGAAGTCCCTGATGCAATGAGGAATGCTTTGATAGCTCTCTTTCGTCTACTTGAAAGCATGAAAAAGGTTAAGAACGCAGTCTCAATTCATCTAAGCGTTGGTTTAAGGCAGACTTGGGGATTACAGATAATGTGGGGAGTCCTCGCGCTAAACACGCAGACCAACAAGTCAAAGGTGCTGACAGGAGGAGAGGAATCTGGCTGTTTGTTTGAGAAGCGGGATTAAATGAAAGCTGTTCAAGAGCTATGACTTGGCGCTTAGCACATGTTCTGATATGTTGAAACATGCCGCTCATGTGGAAGATGGAGGTTCGAGTCTGGCTGGTGTTGTTTTTTGATCTCATTCCAGTGTAATTTACTCTTAAAGGTGACATTGGAAGCCCATTTTACACAAGTTGATATGATTCTTTAGGGTCTTAATGATAAGTCTATAACTTACTTTTGTTAAATTTCTTAATGGTAGTATAAATAAACATCCTTTTTAACCACATTCCTCAGCAAGTTGTTTCACTTCATATTTCTTTAAATGCTAATGACCTGCTGCTGCTCCGCCCCACTCTAAGGCAGTATTCGCATCTGTTTCTTAATTATAATAACAAAATGTGAGATTTTACCAGCATGTCACCTGCGCACAAAAATCATTGTGTATAATTTATCATTGCTTGACATTGCAGCACACCATTATCACTGTAAAATGTATTCAAACAAACATCTATACATATGAAAAGTTATACTGGTGCATTTGACAATATACTCAGCTTGCAACGTGTAAAGGCTTATGAGCTGGTTAGTGTGTAAACCAACAACATAAGGGATGATAATCATATTCTAAACATTAGTGAATCGAAGCTGAGGTTTGATAACACTATTCAAATGAATCAATCATGAGAATATTGCATGTAAATACAGTTTATATTTAAAAAGCTGTATGTTTTTCTTTTCAACTTGTCTGAGCCTGCAGACACAGCAGAAACATAACTAAACAAACAAAAAAAGTGAAAACTTTATCCAATTTCAACTTTAAATAACTAGTGGGATAAAGATCGGATCCCTTTCCTGATTTCTTTGAGGGGAGTGTTGGTGTATTTTTGTGCTTATATTGTGAAATAAACTTTACATATAAAGGTAAAAGGCAGCAATGGAAAACAATACGGCAAGCAGCAGCTTTCATTTCTATTCTGATAGCTTTAAAACTATATAGAACACTGTGCTTTTTTAGAATTAGGACTGCCGAGAACATTCGGCTTTTGCCTTGTTTTTCACTTTTAGTCCAAACTTATGCTTTCAAACAGCTAAGTTTAAATATTTCAAACAGAAAACTCATGAATTTATATTCATTCAGATTATTGTCCAATCATGATAAAATAAATGCAACAACAGGTTCTAATATTCTGATTAGTTGAGCCATTGTGCTCATACTAATGGCACAGATTCGACTTCAAGGTCCAATCATTACCTGACATAATTTCTTCTTAAAGGGGTGGTCTAATGCTATTTCATGCATTCAGAGTTATTTACACTGTTAAAGTGTTGGACTCCCTTCTCAAGCATATGTCAAGTTTAAAAAAATTATTTGGACATAACAGAAAATTTCTTTTCTAAAAATGTACTTTAGGGTGGTAACATGGTTTTGTTATTCTTGCAACTGTGCTTGACTGAGAATGAGCTGATCTTATTTAGCCATAGTTAAATTTACCCTTTCATTCATATGTTTTAAATACTTTAGTTGACCCTCCTTGATTAGTTGTTTAGAATGCATTACTTTTTTATTGGCGACACATCTGGTTTATTACATGGCATGCCACAGCCATATGCACTGCAGTGGAGATTAGTGCTGCTGGTTTAACAACATGCCATTTCATCTCCCTAGCTACAAAAGTGTACATAAGTGGGTGTTTATCTGAGAGAAGAATAGTGTAAACGTTTTTTTTTTTCCTTCACTTTTGTCAATTGGTGAAGTTTTTTCCTTGCCACTGGCTAGCTTGGTTTGGGACTTGTGAAGCTGCACATTGATAGATTTGCTCTTGAGTGTTTGGACTTTCAGCAGTAAAAATTAAACCACACTGAACTGAACTATGCTGAACTTTAACTCTGAAAACAGGACAGAGACCATTTCAGTTTCAATTTACTAGAACTTCTATGTTAAGCTGCTTTGACACAATCTACATTGTGAAAGCGCTATAGAAATAAAGATGAATTAAATTGAATTGAATTTACTTGCCTAATTGGTGTTGTACCTAATAGTGTTTTTAATTGTAATCGTGTTTTTAATGGTGATAGTGTGTAAAATTATTATTATTGGCATCTTTTATAAGCATTTTTTTCTTTGCTAGTAATTTTGTATTAAAATATTTGTATTAAAATGTCTGCAACCTAAGCAAAAGTTATTTCATTGAAAGTGCTCATAACTTTTGATCTTTGACAAGCAACATGCTTGTGTTTCT
The DNA here is from genome assembly GCA_903798125.1 of Danio choprae. Lineage (NCBI taxonomy): Eukaryota > Metazoa > Chordata > Actinopteri > Cypriniformes > Danionidae > Danio > Danio choprae. The sequence goes on along the minus strand of CAIGQW010014484.1, from coordinate 8,994,115 downwards.
CACTATGGGTTGGCGCCAGAGGGCAGATTTGAATTTAACATTTGATTAATGATGTATTGAAAGTTCTAATCATACCAGTGTTATAAACTACGGGACCAACATAGACTGATCACACTTGTATGCATAGAAGGGTTACAATTATAAAGATGTTCCCCTGTTTTTGTCACAGAAATATTACAGGATGTGTTCGGTCACTAACCATAAGCTGAATCTTAGTAAATCATCCTACCATACACCTACAAGTAGGGCTGCAGTGATTGATTATTTTAATAATCCACTGCAATCACTGTGTACCACTGTAATTGTTTAATAATTGGATAAGCCTTTTCCTTTTCTTTGAATATATTGTGACTGAAATGCAACAGAGCAGTAAACGGGATGTATAAAAACACAAATACACATATATATTCATATACATTCTATAAACAATAGCAAAACTTTTTTTATTATTAATTACATTACATGATAATATAATTACAGGTTAAAATAAAACAAGCTGCATATTGCTTGAATAAAATGTTGTCAGTAACTATCATGTTTAAAATGCTTCCTGTTAACTGCTGCATATTAAGTTGAGGAAAGGTTGATTTGCTTGCTCAAAGCTGTCCATAAAATACTGATTCCTGGAAGATGGAAAAACAAAGTTTAATATACTCACAGTAACTATTTCACAAAAGTCTTCACATAATTTTTTGAGAGAAAGAGAATGTGTGTGTGTTTCTACAGGTGGTTTGTCAAGCCCACTCATCTGTGTGAAGCACACTTCATAAATGTACAAGTTTGTTTGTTTTTGGAGTGATTGTAAAAGGATTGTAAATAAATAAATCAAGTTTTAACATTTCAATAGACCATAATGTTAGTGTTAGCTTTAACACACAACACTAAACGGAGAGAAAAAAAAATGCTAGATATAACTGAAAGCAGTCACATGATCTTCAGCCAAAATTATTCATTAAACTCTGTCATTGACTCTAATGCTTGTTTGAACTCTAATGGTTTGTGTTTGAAATGATCTCACACTTGGGATAATTTCTGACATTTTCTCTGGCTATCTTTCTTTTTTTCCTTTGCTCTGTCACTTTTCTCCTTTGTCTGTTGATTCCATGACTTCTTGACACCATTAAACAGTCATGCATCGTCCAGTTTGACCGTTAATACTAGAAGTAGGTTATAAAACAAGAAATTATGTGTTAAATAAATTTTTTTAAATGAATGTCAATTACTACATTTCTAATAAAATAATTCTTTGTAAGCGATTAAACTGAATATTTGATTATAAGTTTCAGTCCTACATCCAGATGTTCTTTTTTTTTTCTTCTAGAGAGAACCGTAAAGCTAACTTTGTAACTCATTCATTCATTCCTTTTCATTTCGGCTTAGTCCCTTTATTAATCTGGGGTCGCCACAGCGGAATGAACCGCCAACTTATCCAGCATATGTTTTACGCAGCGGATGCCCTTCCAGCTGCAACCCATCTCTGGGAAACATTAACTTTGTAACTTTGTCTTAAAATTATTTAAAAAAAACGAAAGATTTTTGGAGAAAAGAAGGATACTACTCTATTGGTACTTAGTTGGTTTTGGTTAAAATGAGCATAATATATCCCCTTTAAGAAGCAGAGTTGACCTGTTCATGTGGATATTGCACAGTCTGGAATTGCAGCATGTCTTGATTTCATTTACCTTCTCACTCTCCTTTCCGGAGCTATGATTTAGTGTTTAGATATGTTGCTCATGTGGACAACCTGCTTTTCTTGACATGATTTGCCCCCTTCTCTGTTATTTTCATTGCTTGTTTTGATGTAAAGTGTAAGTTCACCTGTTCTGACATTGAGCCATGATGCTCATGTGAACGACACTGATTCAAGTCTTGACTGGTGTAATTGCTTGATCTTGCCCACCCTCTTTTTCCTATCAATTCATTTTCTCTATTCACCTTTTGTCTCATGCAAAAGTGGGCACAACTATTGCAGCTTAAATGGGTTGAGAGATCTGGTCACATTCACTTCCATTGACTTTAAGCTGTACAAAATGTCTCATTACGCTGCTTGATGTTGCAAACTGGAATTTTTTGTATTATTATTTACTGGAATTTTATATTATTTTAATTTTAATGCACTATCATAAACACACTGATTTGTTGCGCAAGACCATTTATTGCTATTTGTTATTCCTAGACATTTACCCATAATGGCAAAATAATCAGAAGTCTAACACATTTGCAGAAAAGAGCTTTCTTTCACATTGCGAAATAAGTTGTACAGGGATAAAACATTTTTTTTTGCTATTTTTAGAGCCATGAACTCACTCATAGCACATGTATTCTGCTGTTTTAAGCCATGGTGCACATGTGGATGATGCAATGACAGCCATATGACCACAAAGACTGTAATAAAAATGCTATTTTCAGGGGAACTAGATTTGTTGACCTTTGCAAACAAATCCTAAATGTGAATGGGTGAAAACAATGACAAATAAGTATGAATTTTATCATTGGCTTTTTTGTTTTATATGACTTGTACAGTAGCAGTTATGCAGATAAATGCTTGGAGCTACAGTACTTCCTAACTTTATATGAACTCGCAAACATAGATTTAACAGAGCGCAATGAGCTTGTTTGTAAGTTCTAGCTGTTTTGTTTGATTTGAGTTCTCTGCTTCGGTCTCCGATGAGGCAATACAGCGCTCTCCTTAGAGCACGATGTGTTGTTTAAAACCTAATCAGAGACTAACTAGTCCCCAGTTATTTGTTTCGGGGCCCTGACGCTTGAGAGTTCCCAGATGTTGCAGAAGGTAGGGAGTCGATTGTTTATACAGCAGCGAATCTTTTCCAAACACACACGTTCTATCAGCCTGCACGGCTATCTATCAGGGGAGGCAGAAGTTACAGTTTTTCTGAAGTCAGGCAGACACAAAAGCCCTTCGGCAGCAAATTACTACTCCCACCCCACCTGCTGAAGCCAGCGTGCTGGCGGCGCAGCGCTCAGACGTGAAACCTGCCTCCGATCGATCGGTTGTTGTTGCAGCTGGGCTCCGCTTGATGGTTTATTTAAGCGGCTCCACATGCTTGTGGAGGGGGGAAAAGCAGCTGAATACATAAAACAGGCTCTCAGAACCACTTTGTGGTCCGGGGGAAGAGTAAATGGAATAATAAAATCCAAATGGTTTCATCCTATTTTCTGGGCTCGTAAATCCGGGGAGTCACCATTTACCTTTATGATCCAACGCATGCGGAGAGAATATGTGTGTATGCGTTGTGCGGTGTGGGCGTGAGAGATTCGGTGTGTATGTTTTGGGCGAACACGGGTGTTTTCGTGGAAGGATTCACTGAAAGAGGAGCACATGTGCTTACAGGATGGGATTTTCGGTGAAAGAACTACTCATATCCCTTGATTTATCTGCTGGGGAATGTTTTACTTTTCCTGAATCGTAGATTTGGTGTACTAGTCTAAGCTTATGCTTTGATTTTCATTGGCAGAAAAGGTCTGATTTAAGTGGCGTGGTTTTAGGGGGCCTGTAAATACTTTCACAGAAATTGCACAATGCTGTATGCATTATGAAAATAAAAGCTTTTTGTTAGACAGTAAAAGAAAGTCATATATTTCAGAGAATGGGATCTAGACTGGGCAGGTTATGTTTTTGTTGTAAAGAAAATTGACCAGCACATGACTAATGAATTTAGGGATAACCAAAGTTGCATGATGGAAAGCGCATGCCATCCAGTTCACTGGCTACTGTAATGACACTTTCGCCAATGAAAAGACATTCTGTCTTTTGAGACTCAGTCTTGCATGGCTCCACAGCAAAAGAGAATGCTTTTAAGCAACTGGAGTGCAGAGAAGTGTGTTTAAGCAATGTCAAATATTTGCAAACTTTCACCTGCTCGTGTTGCGTGTGTGACTGTGACGAGTCGCCTGTAGGTCAAGTCTGAATGAATCACCTGCAGACATGAATGGTGTTTGTGTGGAACAATTCAGGTTTTTCAAAGCTAAGTTTTAATTTTGTATTTTGGAATTACGTTCAGGTTTGTGCCTCTGCAAAAAAACAAAAAAAAAACATAGTATATGTACTATACTGTACTACAGTTCAAAACAAATAATTTCAGAGACTTTTTCACTTGGGGCGAGCAGTGATCTTAACAATGATGAAGATATAGTTTTAAATATATTTTAATATTGAAAAAATGGGAGAGTCAACACACTCTAGTACAACTAGGTTTGGGAAAGGTGACGATTTTTTTTAGTTTGTTTTCAATATGATGCAGACACTTTGTTACAAATGTAATGCTAATGTACTGATTTCTTCTTCTCTTTTACAAAATTATAGCAACTCACATTCACATATATGTGCTATTAACATCAAAAACAAATATGAAGGGAAATTAATGCAAATGTATATTTAAAAAAATACTGAAATATTTTACAGAAATATTGTTAAACTGATTTATTATGTACAATATGATAATTTAAAAAATATGATTTGAATAAACTAAAATACATAATATATAAACATTTGCACTTTCATATAGATTTCTAACACTTAGAACCCCCAGAAAGACATTGATATTTACCTCACTTTGATTGTTCATAAAAATGTCCTAATCTTTATGGTTACCAAAAAGTTTTCATTTTCATTACTTTTCAATTGTAAAGTATTAAAAACTTTCTTATGTAGCAATTTCTTACACTGTCAATATTCTCTCCGTATGAGTGTCCTGGCATTTCAGTCAAGTTTTATATTGGATCAGTAACTTTAATGTTAATGAAATAGTTTGAACATAATAGCTTTAAGCCAGTTTCACCGCTGACTTTCTCTGCAGCTTTAGAAAACACAGTGTCTATGTGTGTTGCTGCATGAGGTCTCACAGTCATGTGACAAAATATATCAGCGTGTGAATAATATCAATTATACAAAGAATAATATCATGAGCTTGTGTGGAAGGCAAGGCAATATAATTCACATTTTAGGGGACATGTACAAATTGTTATATTAAAAACTACAAACAGCATGTCAAAATGCATGTTTTTTTGAAACATATACCTTTATTTAATGCATTCATATTATATGTTCCCACTATAGGCATGAGTAAGTACTGGAAAAAATGACAGCCAAAATAACAATGGCGGACCACAACTGTGTTTATGAGTGGCATCACTATTTGGCCTTTATCAACTTTTTTTTTTCTTGTAGTTTTCAACAATCTTTGTATATGGGATCAATTTTTACAAAGTTGTCACTTGTAGGTAAAAAGTGCAGAAGTCATACATTTCTGTTTTTAGATATTTATTTATTTTATTCATTTATTTTATTGTTATAAATTGCTATTCTTCATAAAGGCCTGTTTTTAAGGAACAATAACAACTATATGAATGACCTAAATCCATAAGTTAATCCTGAAACTGATTTTATGAAGAGATAAAGGTTTATGCTCTCGAAAAGAACATTTCCGCTGGTTGGGAGGGAGGATCTCTGGGCTCCATATGTTGGATAATCTGCTGGAGAACACACGCTTATAGACGTGTGTTTGGGAGTGTCTGTGTGCCTGTGATGACTGCTCTCGAGCTGTGGAGGCCCAGAGCTGTCAGCGCAGCGTCAAGGTCGAGTCATGACTTTCCTCATGGAGGGGTCACAAACAGCACACAGCTCTGCCCATTTCCTTCCCATGGGGCCAAGGCAAGGATATGTCCCGCACATCCTACTGTCACAGACACTGAGAGGAAACGACTCTCTGAAAACATGTCACAACTTTTACTTTAGCACATCCAAGAGCAGTTTTCTTTGTTTATTTTACAGTTATTTTATTTTATTTTATTTTTTGAAAAGATAGCAACAACTCATTTACAATATAACACATTTATAACAGGAATTTTTCACCCCAAAATGTAAATCTACTTAATGTTTACCAACCCGGTTCTTAACCTTTATGAGTTGCTTTATTCTGTTGAACACAAAAGAATATCTTTTGGAAACCGGTAGCCTTTGACTTTTATGGTAGGAGAAAAAAATACTTATAAACATACACACACACACACACAC
>CAIGQW010014484.1:8976195-8987981 GCA_903798125.1 Danio choprae | reverse complement strand
CCAAAGACATGCGGTATAGGTGAATTGGGTAAGCTAAATTGTCCGTAGTGTATGAGTGTGAATGAGTGTGTATGAATGTTTCCCAGAGATGGGTTGCAGCTGGAACGGCATCCGCTGCGTAAAACATATGCTGGATAAGTTGGCGGTTCATTCCGCTGTGGCGACCCCAGATTAATAAAGGGACTAAGCCGAAATGAAAATGAATGAATGAATGAATATATGAAGTAGAAGATATGGCAACAGCAAATTTATTATTGCTGTATTTGTGTATTGGAAATGAAATATTTGAAAAATAACTTTTGGATGCTTTAGAGCATTTGTCTGATCACTTTTACCTTGGAACGCTTATTTACTGTCTCTTAAAAACGTCTCACTAGAAACACACAGCACATATTTTACCTGTCATAACAAGGTTAAACGTCATGAGTTGGCCACATTTCAGGATAAGCTCAAGCCAATCCTCATAAAAATATTTTTTTACAGTGGAAAATATAGCTTGGTCAAATGGAGTTTTATATCTTTCGCTATTATTGAAAATGAACGTAGATATTCTTTTTTCCCCCTCAGGAATGTAATAGTACTATTTTTATATCATAGCCATACAGCACAGCAGACTCTAATTTAAATTTACAGTCCACTTAAAAAGAACACTGCACAGCATTGTCAAATAACTCCGTTAAATATAACTTTCGTTTCAAATAAAAAAACAATAATGGACATAAACTGTAACCATTTCTAAAAGAACAAGCTTCTTGCACTGTATTCCACCTCACTATCAATTGTCAAACCGTTTCGGTTGACTTTCTTTTTTGTATTACACTTTGAACCAGCAAAGGTAAGTCTTGCACAAAAAAAAAGTCAGATGCTCTGATATTTGGGATATTTCTGTAAAATCCCCGGAGACTGAGCCTGCCCCAGAAAACGCTGAGGGCTGAAAAATATTATGAGAGAACCACTGTTTATGCAGACCTCAGGTTCACGGCAAAGAAACAGAAAATAGCAAATCCCCGTAAGAGCTAAACCTTCACCTATTTACAGAAATACTAGGTAGGAAGATGAAAATATGAAAATCAATGGAAAATATTTAATGTTCTGCCAGTCTAACTGGGGTTGCATTGCATCTCTTTGTCTTGCATATAGACAAAGTTCCATTCATGAGTGATTCTTTCTTTTTCTTCCTTTCTTTCTTTCTTTCTTTCTTTCTTTCTCTTAAAAATGCATATGAAAGCATATATTAATTTTTTTATTTTTTTTTATCATCCAAATGTATTTTAATGGTCTGGCAGTTTCCTTTAAAATGAGTGCAGATGACTGGCAATAATGCAGGTTGTCTCATTTCTGGAGTAGCATGTCAATTGAGAAGCAAAGGGTAGTTTAGGAGGCATAAATCCAAAGCTGCCCAATATAAAAATACCCATAACCCTGAGTTATAAGGTTATAGACTCTAATGTCACATATGGGATACAGCTCACAGTAAAAGTGCAAGTTATTTCACCTTTTAAATGACTTCAAAGAAAATAGCCTTCGACTTTTGATGGTGAACCATGCTGTTTAAAGCTTATAATTATTATTAGGCCTGTTAGATTCATTAATTGTAAAGAAAAAATCTAATAAATTATGAATAATCAATGTTTAATTATTCAGATGCTTAATATGTTCTTTCTTTATTTAATGTTTTTGTTGTTTATTCTGTCTGTCTGAATGTTTTGTTTAAAAGGTTAAAAAATGGTACATAACGATGGTTCAGACTAAAATTTTATATATTTGGTATTATACAGTTATGTTTCTGACAAGTTGTTATTGGAATATAATCATTTACATAGTAGCTTTCATAATTTGTTTTCATGACAGATTTATTTAAACGTACTTTAAATAAACGTGTAAATATTTGTCTAATGTAGTGCAAATATTAAGGTACAATATTTTACCTACATTTTCTACAGTTAAACACTAAGCAATTATATGAGACATGAGATTATCATTCATTTTACATGTCAGTAACTTGTGTAGTCGGTTCTTACTCAGAGAAGCAATATAATTCCAGACTTATTCTGCCAATCAGATTTGTGGCTATAGTTTATATAGGCTCTAGTTTATATATTCCTAAGTCAAGTGTGAAAACCTTCAGCAACAATATGCTGTGAACGATTGTTATATGTGCTGTGTGTTTTTCTCTCAAGACAATGAAATGACAACATTGAGAAAATTGAGAAAATTGCTGTTAAGAAAGCATCTATTAATAGCACATACAAATTACATGTATTTATATATTACTGTATACATGAGATTGCTTTATAGCAATTAGCTTTACAGTATCATTCATTCATTCATTTTCCTTCAGCTTAGTCCCTTTATTTATCAGGGGTCGCCACAGTGGAATGAACCACCAACTTTTCCAGCATATGTTTTATGCAGCAACTCAACTAGGAATTCACATACAGTCGGTGAACCCATACACTCTCGCAATTACACACATACATTATGGCCAATTTAGCTTATTCAATTCACATATACCGCATGTCTTTGGACTGGGGAAAACCGGAGCACCCGGAGGAAACCAACACGAACACGTGGAGAACATACAAACTCCACACAGAAATGCCAACTGACCCAGTCGGGGCTCGAACCAGCGACCTTCTTGCTCTCAGGCGACAGTCCTAACCACTGAGCCACTGCACCACTCAGCTTTAAACAGTGCCGGTTATATTTACATTTTCATCATTTGACTTTTATCATTACAAATAAATAGTAAGCAAAGCATCAAAATAACATAAAAGAACACTTCCGAGTTTGTCTAATGCAGTGCAAATTTTACATATTTCATATTTTTTGTTTATTTTTTGATGGAGTAGAAAATGGATTATAATTACTCTTCAATTTGTATTAAAAGCATTTTTTTTTATGACTTTACTCATTGACACCTGACCAGTTCATTCTTTGCTTGAAGTATATCAGAGCCTTAAGTGCAGCACAGTTCCTTAAAGAGAATATTTCTTAGCATTTTTTTTGCTGCTCTGCTATTACAGCTAGTTTAATCACCTATAAAACTGAAAACGCTTATCACACAAAATCAAAAATTCGAAGTGTTCTTTAATAATAGTTTTGTAATATGAACCCTTTAAGAAATTAAGAAGACTCTATAAAATCTAAGTACTCACACTTGTCAGCAGTTGTCAACAGTCCTGTAATACATCCAGAAGACTGGCTCCATAAACGTTTATTGTGTGTCATCACTTTCGGTACCTGTTACCTTTTTTTTCCCTATCCAACACCACCAAGAACATCAAACCTTCCTGGATTTGTGACAGGCTCTCTAATTACCTCTGCTATTTACGGTGCTCGGCCCGTCTGCTACTGATTTCTCCATTATCTTGACAGTCAACAAACTGGTCCCATTAGAACGGCGGTGCGCAAGGCTCGCCTGGGGCAGGCCTGGGCTTTGGCGACCGCAAATCGCTTCTGTATTAAAAGTCACCATGTAATAACTGCCTTCAGCTTTATCGCTGAAGTGCCTGTTTTTTGACTGAAGGGCTGGAAAAAGGCGGATTTTTTTTCTTTGAACATGCTTTGTTGACTGACCCGTACGTTCTGTGGGAGAATCTTTGAAGCGCATGGAAGATGGTTTGAACATTTTAACCAGTCCTCTGATCATGTCCGGGTCTTTTTATTTTTGCCTGATATATAAATATTTTTTGGACTTATCAGATAATTGTTGGCTTTTCAATTTTTCTTAATTCGTATACAGTTATTATGCAAATAATAATTAAGGAATTACATTTATCATTCGTTTTTTTTACGTGAATTATATTGTAGCAGTTAGGAGGGTGAAAGAGCGCCATGTTAACTACACAAGTCAAGAGGCAATAGCCACACACTGACCTGGAAGAAATGTGTCTTTCCAGGTCATGCAAGGACCGCACAGAGGTCCAACCCCATTTAAAAGGGTCCTATACACGAGGATGTGTAGAGTCAAGGTTGTGTCATCAAACATGACATCACGCAGTAATATTTACTTAACTCTATGTGGTACAAAGATGTGTTTTCTTATGTACTGGAGTGAATAATCAAAACTGTTTTGATTGAGTTTTTACATTTTTGATGTTTAATGAATATTAAAAATAGTTTGTTTGAAAGTAGTTTACTTAAAGGTTTTTATTTTTAGTAAAACAAATCTAGATTTTGGTGGTTTGGTGGATTGTTCTTAAGCAAAAAAAAGTTAAGATTTTGGATATCTGAGGATTGAAAATAATATTTAACAGTAAGATTTGTTTTGTCTAATAGGTTTTCAACACAGTTTACATAGAGTAGTTTGGTTTAAGAAACAATGGCAATTATTTCCTTTTTTTGGTCTAAAGACGACTTATCCAACTTTCTGAAGCAATAAATCAAAGCTGTTTTGAAATCTATTGAATACTTAAAATAGTTTACTTAAAGTAATTTACTTATTTGTTATATTCTCTTAAAATTTTCCCCTAGTTGTAGATTATATATATTCAGATATGCTGTCAGTTATGCCTCTATATTCAGTTATGCTGTCAGCTTTCAATGCTTTTGTTCGTAAAATGAAACATCAAATGGAAGAAAATTTCAATTAACTCCTCTCTTTCTATAAACATGTCCGCATGAAGATGGACAGCTTCGTGACAGCGTGACATTGTTGGTGAGATGTGACTTTTGAGTAAAGGTCATTACTCCTCCTCCATGATGCCTTTACATGTCACTCAGAAGAATGGCATGATGACCAATCAGGGCCTGGCATGCCTAAAGCCACAGTTATGGCTCTAGGGGTGGTCAGAAGTCATCAGGATTGGCCGGCAGCTTGGAGGGTAAGGGAGGTCAAACCTTTGACATTTGCTGTGACATTAGCCCTCTATTTTTATGCTGAGGCCTTCTCGTGCCAATTACTTTTTTTGCCCTGTATAGGGGTATCAAGTTGCAAATGTCACCAATAGAATGGACTTTGTTATTAGAGACTGTGTGTGTGTGTGTGTGTGTGTGTGTGTGTGTGTGTGTGTGTGTGTGTGTGTGTGTGTGTGTGTGTGTGTGTGTGTGTGTGTGTGTGTGTGTGTGTGTGTGTGTGTGTGTGTGTGTGTGTGTGTGTGTGTGTGTGCGTGTGTGTGTGTGTGTGTGTGTGTGTGTGTGTGTGTGTGTCTGTGTGTGTTTTCCTGCAAATAAACACCACTATTCCTTATGTTGACCTCTGCTGCCAATTTAGATTTCCTTAGGAATAATCAATTATTAAACTTTGTGGCTTTTTGTGAAATATACAGCAAGCAAGTAATGACAAAAACATGTTGAGGACATTGCTCAGGCTGGCTACAGATGTCAGGAGAGATCAGTGTGACACTACTGAGGATGAAATTCTCACTAGATTCTTGTATATAGTAATGAGCCAAACAAAGCTGACCAGTCAGTAAACTTTGGATCAGATTTCACTGTTTAACAAGCTCTTGCCCTATGAATGTCTTACAGGAATCGGATATGAGCATGCTCTTTCTCAGAACTTGTGTCAGACATTTTGGTCTTTGCATTTTGTTCCATCTCACTTCTATATGGGGCTGTGCAACGTTGAGAAATTTGTGATAGCATGCTAAATAATGCGATATTTGAAGTGTGATTACAATATATACTTTTTTTTTTTATAACCAACGTTTCATATTATTTAGGGGGAAGAAAGCATTACTACATACTACATATCACCACCACTTTTCTCCAGTAATATCAATCTAAAAACATCAAGAACAATCAGGTAAACAAAAAAACACTTGAAACTGAGTAATTTCTTTGTGGTTTTATTGCTTTCTTAACATGGTTTGCTTGCTTGCTCATATTTCAGCATCCATACTAAAATCATTACAGTTTTTGGAAAAAAAACAAAGCAGCACTCTGCTTGGTTTCTGAGATACGCGATGACATGTAACTACATTGTCTGACATGCTTAAAAGTCTTTCAGGGGGGTTGCTAATGGCAAGCACACACAAAGAAATTGACTATTTTATTGCAAACCATTGCAATATGTTTATTGTAAAATGTACATTTGCAATATTTCAATAATTTCAATTTATTGCCCAGAACCAATTCTATACATTGACATTGGTAAAGTTAGAGTAAGAGATTCATATGCACTGTTGTGGTCATAAAATTACATAGGTTTTGCATAAAAATGCTAATTATTTAATGCTACATAACACAAAATATTTAATGAATAACTGAATTTATAATGACCCCCAACTTAAAACTTTATATATCTTGAATAACTAATACTGTTTGTCATTACCTTTGTGTACCACAACATAGTGTATGTGAGTTTCGTGTTTGTCCTGAGGAGTTATTCTGCCCACAGTTCTTCTGAAAAATCTTCCAGGTCCTGTCCATTCATTGCTTTTGTAGCATCTTCTGCATATTTGAACCCACTCTAGCAGTGACTGTATAAGTTTGAAATCCATCTTTTCACACTGAGGACAATTGAGGGACTTGTACACAAAATTACAAAAGGAGAAAAGCATTCACTGATGCTCATGAATGTGCACATTTTGTTTTATAATTTTCTTTAAACTTCACATTTATTTTTTATAACAAAACATTCTGTCCTTTAGAAGCTACTTAAAATATGTACTTACAAAATCAGAACAATTTACCCCAAAGTTCACCCCCCGCCTTAGTTGTAATAGTAAATATGTATTTTCTTTCACCCAAAAATGAAGGGTTAGTCACCTTTTTTGTTGAACATAAAAAAAAAATTATATATTGAAGAATGTTGAAAACGTGTTACCATTGCCATAAAAGTAGAGGGAAAACTACTATGGAAGTCCATTTTTACACATTTTTACAAAAATCTTCTTTTGTGTTCAACATAATAAAGAAACTTAAACAGGTTTGGAACAAGTGGAGGGTGAGTGACTTTACCTTTATTATACAGATTTGTAGGAAAGCGCCGCATCTGTAAAAATTTGTTTACATACATGATTGCTTGGGAGTATGAAACTTGTCCTTTACACTCAGTCTGAAAGGGTCCTCTCTTTCACTTCTACATTTTATTTAAATATTTATTTATTACTTTTTTATAGAACGTTCCACAGTCACTCCAATAAAGCTAGATCCTTCACTTAAAATAAAACCAAGTGCAGTAGGTAAAACAGTGGTATTGGATCCTTCTATTGAATGACTTTGAGATTTTATGTAGCCCTCTGGGTAGATGAAGTGTTACGGACTATACAGCCATTGTGTTTAACAGAGCAGGCATAAAAACAAAATTGCTAAAAGGTGCGGTGGTGAGCACATCATTTGAAGTTACTGCGCAGAACATGAGCATCCACAATCAGGGTTTTTGCAAATTTCAGCTGAACTGATCGACCATACATTTTGTTAATAGGTCATGTAGTCAAGTAACACAAGTGCACACACATTATAGCACATAAAAGCTGCCCAGAGGGAGAGAAGCGTAAAACCCCAGTGTTGACCAATATCTTAAGTATTACAGAGGGAACATGGGAGGGAAAGGCCAAAAGGTCAGGTGTTTGTCACTTTTAAAACTCAATAACTTAGCAGTCTCCTTTCATTGTATTATCTGCCCTAAAATGTCGTTTTTAAAACAAGAAATTCCTGAGAAGAACAGTTTCAGATGTGAACATAATTCACCTGTCCCTCTGGGAAAGGAGTGCGTTTTCATGATGGGTTGATTATGTCAATATTCAGCTGGTTTTGAATGACTCCCTATGGCACTGATGCCTGAAAAAAATGGATTTTTCATTGTCACTACTGCATTGACTCACTAAGGCGCTGGAAACAGGCACTGATCCCTGAGAGATATGTAACAGATTTGTTTTAATTAAGTGTGCAAACAAAAGAGAAATTGGATCGTTGACTGAAACACTGGAACTGGAACAATAAAGCTACTAATTGCTGTTACTTTTTTTTCCCTCCAACTTGAATCGATAGCCATTGCTTAGCTCACGCAGCACAGTAAAGAGACTAAAAAGCCAAACTCAAACTTGCGCTATATGACTGTGCACTGAAGCTCTCCAGTTTCAGCTAATTTTGAGTCTAATAATTATCGATAAGAGTAATTGTGTAGCATAACCACATTTTCTTTTCAAAATAAACATGCTTTTTAAACCAATGATGTACTGTGTGGTCACAATGCGGACGTCCTGAACAGGGTGCCGCCAATCTCCCCTGTCAGGCTAACGTTGCTAAACTACAAAACCCAGCAAAATAAAACACTCAAAGGATTAGAACAATTTAGAAAGCACACCCCCATCCTTTCAAATGTGCTTTCTTTTGCGCCGCGGCTATTTCTCCGCACCCAGCATGGGCTCCGCTTTGTGGCTTTTAATAACTTGCCTTTCTTAGCCACTACCCCCTGAGACACTTTTTTTTTTTCACCATTTCTATCTCTCCCCCTCACTTTATTTGTGCCGCCCTGTCTCTACCTACAAGCAGCTGCAAGAAGAAGTGAGGCCTATGTGGTTGAGGCGGCAGCAGCAAATTTCTTCCAGTTGCTCGACGCGCTAATCCTCCCCTTTTCTTCGCAGCTCAACCATTATATTGCAGTTTCATTGACTGGGAGGTGTTGTGTTGCAGTGGAATCAATAGCTGAGGGGATCCCAGCCCAACGATTAGCTTGTCAGTCAGGCCTGTGCAGTGGGAAGGGAGGGGAGGCCGCGTAAATCCTGGAATACCAGGGGCCACCAGCATAGAGAGGCAGGAATGCTGAGAGCCGTTGAGTGCTCCGTACCACCTGTTGTGGAAGGCAACATGTGCTGTATGTATTAACCTTTCTGCTACTGTGGTTTAACCACTGGCCGTTACAAGGCCAACAGCCCAATCTGGGGTGAAGCTTGTCACACACAAGTACACATGTACACGCTTTCACACTCGCACAGTCATAACATCACACCAGGACATCGTGTTTGGAATATTTTGAAGATGCAGAAAGACATATTAGCATTTATGCACAGACTGTGCATAGTTAGACTTGTCTTGTGAATTGATAATTGATATGCTTAATATTTTTTGCACAGGCACATCCATTATATTTGGGTTATATTAGTACCTAAAAAAAAAAAAAAAAAAAGATTTTTCACACCATTATTGCCAAGGAATACATTCTTCTGTTGGAAGGCATGTTCTTGCACTTTATAGCGCAGTTAGTTATGGTCCTTGAATCTGATTGGTCGAGCATCTGCTGTTAGAGCTATAACAGACCAAGAGTGCTGGGAGTGGGACTATGCAAGATTGCTGGAAAGTGAAGTAAATGTTATTTTAACTTTAACATCTTCCTAGTCACTTTAATAGGCATTCGTTTAAACGCTTTGTTTGGCTGCATAAATTAAAAACTATTTCATTTTGACTAAAACCTTGATTAGCTGGGTCGTGTTGATTTAGTGTTTGAGGAAACCTTTTTATAATTGTGGCAATCTAGGTGAAGAATTAGACACTCCCTGCGTAAATTATAGCATCATATCCTCATTATTGTAGTCTATTATAATAATAATAATAATAATAATAATAAAACTCAAAGTCCACTGTTTCTGTAGGTTATGATAGTTGTAGCAAAAAAGGAACTGACTTTATAATATTTTTAAAGACTTGTTCAGAAATTCTGCTTCAGTAAGTGAGGAACCAAAGAAAGTTAATCATTGAATTATTCATTCAGCTGTCTCATTTAAATTCCACAGAAATGATCATTCACATACTTGATGAACGTTTGGAATTAATCTTTCGAAATATATGGCTATGCACTCTTGCTTGTTCTGTGCTGTTTTAACAGGAGGTAGCTTTAGAAAGATTATTATATGCTGTGAATTGTATTGTATTTTATGTTATTATATGCTATAAGTGTTCATTACAAAAACAGCATTTGAAATTGTGTCTCAAACTAAGATTTCTGTTGACATGTTATTCCATATCAGTCATGCAGGCAGGAAAATGATCCAGTAAGCATTGCTCTGGCATTGGTGTCATGATGTTGGTTTTGAAGCATTAAATCAATTATTTTAGGTCTATGCAATGAGACAGTAAGTCTTTAGTCTTAATTTAGTAGGAAGCAAAAGAATAGAAACTGTACACTATTTGCATGTGAACCAATGCAATAACTTAGCAAAAATGAATCAGTGCCCTTTCAAAAATATGTGACTGCTGTTTCAGAGTGGGCATCATCGATACAATGTCAAAGTTCATCATCGATACAGTGTCATACAATGTTTGGAGAAGGATTGGTTTAGACAAAGATTAATAAAGATCTATTTTTATTTAATATATATTTATTTTTTTAAGTGGTTAGCATAGTTGTCTCACAGCAAGAAGGTAACTGGTTCGAGTTCCGGCTATACCAGGAGGCCGTTCTTTTGGAGTTTGCATGTTCTTCTCGTGTCTGAGTTGGTTTCCTCCATGTGCTCTGCCGTGAATTGGATCAACTAAATTGAAGAATGTGTGGTTTCCCAGCACTAAAGATTGTACTCTCAGTGGTGGGTTGCTGCTGGAAGGGCATCTGCTATGTAAAACATTTGGCTGAGTAATTAGTGGTTCATTTCCCTGTGGTGACCCCTGATAAAGCAGAGAATAAGCTGAAGGGAGTGAGTAAGTGAATGCATTCTTATTGTTGGTTAAAGGGATAGTTCATCCAAAAATGAAAATTCTGTCATCATTTACTCACCCTTCACTTGTTTCCAAATCTTTGAGTTTCTTTCTTCTGTTGAACACAAAAGAAGATGTTTCGAAAAATGCTGGTTGCTGGGAGCCATTGATTTCCATAGTATTACTTTTGCCTACTATGGATGTTGATGGGTTTAAGCAACCAGCATTTTTCAAAAATATCTTCTTTTGTGTTCAGCAGAAGAAACAAAATCATAAAGGTTTAAAACCACGTGAGGGAAAGTAAATAATGAGGTCATTTTCATTTTTGGGTGAACTATCCTTTTAAGTTTAATAGCATTTTTTATAAAGTAATTTATAATATTTTGTTGTTGTTTTTGAAAGAAGTCTATTCTGCCCAGCAAAGCTGTATTAATTGATACCATTTTATGATATAATCATGTATAATATATTTGTTATTATAAATATTATTTTGTGTGGTTATATTATGAAACATTCTAATATTATTATAATTATTATACAGTGTACAGTCTTTTTCCTAAATATTTTAGGAATGTAATACATTAGCAGCAGCAACAACAATGACAATGATAAAAATAGAAATAATAATAATGGTGATGATGACGAGTCACACTTTCAGTCAAACTTTTTTTTTGTTTTTGATATGTTTTTTCATGTTTAACATAATCATTTAATGATATCGTTGCTAAAGGGAGTCATTTTCTCTCTCTTTGTCTTTCTATAATTAGATCATTTGTTTTTGTGTTTGTTGTTGATGTTACCCATACTGGCGTTATGATGATAGACATCTTGTGCTGAATCAGACCTGTTCAAACAACAGTTTATGCTGGACTGGATCATGACTTCAGCCTCCACATGTGATCGGTGTCACTGACAGTGTGAGTGAATGCATATGTGAGACCCTTTCCGTATGTAGTTTTCTGCCCGACAGCCTGTGTCCTTCTCTCTTAACATGATACCCCGGGCTACTGAAAGTTGACCCCACCTTAAAAAAAGGCACACTCTGACCCAAATCACTTTGTTTTTCTTTAGATCTATGACTTATTCATCATTTGACCCTTTGAATAAGTGATGGCAGGTTTAAAATACACTCTGCCCATATGCTCTGCCCTTTCAAGCTAGGTCAAAGTGTTTTAAATGCAGAGAGGTGATACTGTAAGTATATATAT
>CAIGQW010014484.1:8941479-8975795 GCA_903798125.1 Danio choprae | reverse complement strand
GAACCAGCGACCTTCTTGCTGTGAGGCGATTGTGCTACCCACTGTGCCACCGTGCTGCCTGAAAAAAATAATACAACATTATCAAATTAAAAGTATTATACAGTGTAAAATCTGTAAGGATGTATTATATTAGGAGCAACACTAAAACACACACACACACGCACGCACGCACAATTTCTGTCAATGTTTGAAATATTTTGTTGTTTATGAAAGTCCATTTATTGTTTACCAAAAAAAGTCCATTGTTGTTTTTAACAATTATTATAACAATGAAAAGTATATACCTGTTTAATTTATTTTAAGGTTAACTTAATTTATAAGATTTCACTTTTAGTTATTCCATAGTAATTCCATTATAGTTTATTAACTATATATAGTGTCACATAATCCTTAAAAAAATCATAATTATTCATTATTAAACTAGTTTACTAGTTACTAAAAACATTTGTAAGCTTTTTTTTTTTTTTTTTTTGCACACGTCTTCATTCAGTGTCATTAGGCTCGTCTCTTCTAGCATGTGTGTCCTTAAAAAACGGGCGGATTTTGAAAGCCCCATGTGAGAGGACGAGCTGGACCATCTGACGGCTGGAATTAATGAGCGGGGACCTGCAGTGGGCTAAGGTAGCGGGGCCACACGAAACAATGAGGCCTGTTGCTTGTAATCACTTGAAGCTGCTGTCATTAGTGCAGGCCTGATGCAGGAGCAGCATGGGCTCTGAGAGGGAAGTGTTTGCCAGCTGCTGCCAGCCTGTCATCAGGGGGGGACACTGAGCTGAGGTGGGCATTCGGGGGCACTATATAGCAGGAGCTGCTGGAGTCAAGGGCAGAACGCAGTGTCCTGGTGATTAGTGTCTGCTGAGGACATGTGTGCATGAATATGCGTCTGTATGTTATGATGGTGTGATTTCATTGTGGCTCCGGGCCACATTTTATGTGTGTGAGGTCGCTGATCAACACTTCTACATTGGTACTTTTGGCAGCACGCATGCAGAGACTAAATGGACCACCTCCTGTTGGAACACAACCTTTTTAGGTTCTGGTTAAATGTTTAGGGTGTGTTACATAGGGCTAAATGGGAGCAATTAGGTGTCAAGATGATACTCGAAAGTGAATGTTCTAAATGTTGTGATCCTTCTGTGACCATCAGACAAGGTGTCAAATGTGTGTACACAAGACTGAGGTCATGTGACTGACAGACATGGCTGTATTTGTTTGTCAGCACCTTTGCACTCATGTCTGGATAATACAACAGGATATTTATTTGTTGCTTTTTTACATATGTTCTGACAATAAATATATTTGATTTTTTTCAGTATTTATAAATAAGGTCATATCATAGTGCATATATTACCATAAGAACTGTATTATTAAATTTTAAGTATATATGTTAATGTTAGGTAGAATATTAACGCATGTATGTGCGCATGCTTTGGAACATTATGTCACTCATGCCAGTTGTGTTTATTCTCATGCTGTCTTTATAGAGAGTGATATAAAAGTTGTTAGACATCCTAATCAGCACAGTAGATTCCATTAAAATCGGCATATGTCCTATATGTCCTCTTAATACTTTGGGACAAGGCTAAGCCGGTCACTTAAGAGTCCTTGTGGAGGGTCTGGGAGAATGTTGGAGGTTCTGAGGAGAAAACCTCCTCAAGAGGAAAAACATAGCAGCGTGTTAAGTTATTAAGCCCCACTTTGGGCAGTGTGTGTGAAACAAGCTCCCACAAGGGTGTGTGAGAATCCCTTAACTCACATTACCCCTCCCCTCAGCTTTGTCTCTTTTTCAGGACTAGGTTAGAAGGGTCACCCTCTTCATGTGGATAGGTCCTTTGGCCCAATTACGCTGCTACAGTGCTCAATTAGCCACAATCCCTTCTTTTCAAGGTGATGTTTGAAAGGGCTTTACATTTTTTAAGGTCTAAAGAAAGAGCGGGGACCCCCAAAGTGAGATGAAATTAGGGACATAAACGGAGGCTCAACCTAAATCATTGTCTGTGAAGTGCTTGCTGTCCTCAAAATATTCATACACTTCTCTCTCTCTCTTTATCTCTTTGTCTGCCTCGCTTTAAATATCAAGGATGACCTGGTTTGTTTCATATTTCAAAAAAAAAATATTTAAAGGAAATATTTGCTGTACTGCCCTTGAGGTTTGTTATTTCACAATTTGTAATGCTTGTTTCTGTTCTGCAGCAGTTGCATTCATCAATGTTAAATCTATAATTGGGAAATGAGAGGGTTTTTTGGGTCAGGACCATCTTTAGTGGTTATAGAAAATATTTCAGGCACACTGGTCTACTCAAGCAAGGTCATACTTCTTACTAAGCTCAATTATTAACCTTGTTGAAACAAAATAATAGCAATATGAATTGTCTATAAGATGTATATAGCCATTAGCAGAATGGCATAAAGGACCTATGGCAAGTAAAAAAAAAAACGTTATATAATATTGCATTTTGCAGCAAAGTAAAATGTGTTGCAGGGGAGGCTAAAATTTGTGTTAGCTTTTGAAACAGTGAACAGCAAATTACAATGAAATGTGTTTAAAAAGTTTACTTAAAACAATATTTCAACTCAAACATGTAGAGAAACCATTGAACTATGTCAAATATTTGCTAATGGCAGTCAATATATCAACCTATGGGAACACATTGTTTTATTGTTTGTGTCACTGCAAAAACAAGGCAAGTTAGTTGTGCTTACCAGAAAGCCCAGTTTTGGTGATCAGAATAAGTAAAATGATTATCATCAAGAGGAAACACTTTACCGGGTGAGTTACTGAACAAGTTTGCTATCTTGAAAATTAGACCCCCTTTAGAGTTTTTTTTTTTAATCAGGAAGGTACATAATTGATGTTGACCCAGAGGCAGATCTTAATTGCAAGAGCAGACTGACAGCTGACAGTTCAATAGAAATGCCAGAGCAGGCTTATTAAAAACCAGAAAACAACCTTATAACATATAAAATGATTAAATAAATAAATTATTAAAAAGCACCAAAACCAGCCCAAATTCTCTGGAACTACACTTCTTACCACAATCTTACGGTTAGTGGTTCAAATCAAAGTACAACACTTCTGCCATGCCTCAGGGCTTAGTTCTTGGACCGCTTGTCTTCTCCATCTAGGATACCTAGGATCTGTTATTCAGAAGGATGGCTTTTGAAATCACTGCTAAGATCAATTAAATCCACTTCATATTCTAGCCTGGTGATCTGCAAATAGCTGCTTGCATCTCAGCATGTCTGACAGACATTTTTTGATGTATAAAGAATCATCAAAAAGATACGAACTAACAGAAACTTGCAATGTGTACCATGCTAGACTTGTCACAGCACGTACTTGTTGTTCTTTTTTTTTCTTTTTTTCCTGGATTTTTATTTATGTGATACTGCCGATAGAAGTGTCTTCTAAATGCTTAAATGTAAATTTTGTCCTTCTGTCCAAAACCACTTTTTACCCACACATTTTTAAAACAGCTGAAAGATCTAAAAATGTTGTTGATAATCTGCTCCTTAGTGTGAAAAGAAATAAAAGATACTGGTATTTTGTTGCCTCTAATAATATTCATTTTAAGTGAAAAACCACAGCAAATTCAGATTGTATGTAGTAGAGTTCTGCAGAACTTGATTGAGGGATGTTGTTCCAGTGAGCCTGGATAGCACACAAATTTGATGAAGAAACAATATGCATTTAAACATTGCTTATAAATTTTACAATTAATGCGAAAAAATGGCATGCAACAAACTGAATTAGTAATTAGAAATTTTTGATGGTGTGTTCAGAGTAACAGGCCTGTACACCTTCCCAGTCCCTTCCTAAAAAAAACTATAACTAACATTCTTCTAGTGTAGTTTGGAAGCAACGACTTTAATGGAAACTCTGCTGGCTGTATGGCATTAGATTCAGTGGCAAAGACCCAAGTTCATCCTCTCCACACAAACACACTTACGCCCCGAGCAAGGTTCAAAAGCCTCTGTGTCTACCCATCCATCTCCCTGTGTTGGCTGCAGTGTTCAATGACTCACCTGCCAAACTTTTTGTCCTCTCGTACTGTAAAACCCCAAACCAGATGTAACAGAAACCCACTATTCATGTGTCAAATGTTACTAAACTGCATTGTAGAATCGACATCTTGTTATCTTGCAATATAATTAGAATGACTGTAGTGGCTCCTGTTTTCTATCCGCAGATGAGCATCTTAAGAAATGTTCAGCTCGGAATAAATTCAGCTGACGTTTTAAAGCTCAAAAGAAGAAAAAAAAAAAGAAGTTGGATCTCTCTCAGGCTTGGTCACAAGATCAGTGATATTGTGATTTGAAATAATATTGGGGGATTTATGACATCCTTTAAATTTTTTACAGCTTTTTTTCCCACCACCTTTATGCAGAATGTAAGTGAACTAAGGCATTGTATAGTCTGGGTATGATGCATTTTGCAGTGATTATTTTTTTATTGGTCTCATGCGTGTTGATCTGCATGTGCTTCTTATACTCCGTGCTTTTTATAGCTTGACTTGCTGTCTCATCAGAAGGAACATGTGCGAAGTAACAGACTGCTAGCAGCATGGTTTATAAAAGGAAAGACAAATTCTTACATGCTTAACACTTAACTTGCATTCTGTTGTTGTGTCTGTGCCCTGGTGAGAAATTGTCTGTCTAGACGAGAGTCAATATATCATTTGTATACTTATAAAAAAACAATGCTGGAGGGCGGTTTTTCTGTTATTTTCTGTAATAACATTCTATTTTCCAAAGAGAAGGAACACATTTAAATTTTATATAAGACTGTAAAACAATGATTATATTATTGAAGTACTGATCAAAAGCTAAATTAATAAAAAAGGTATCTTAATCTTAAGTATATAAGGAATTAATGATGGTACAGAATATAAAATCAAAATGCAAAAAGGCTACATCTTTAAAAAACATTTTTTTTCTATTAACAGTTTAAAAAATGTAAAAATCATATGGAATATTTTTTTTCCTCAAATTTGGTTTTATTGCTGTTCAGTGTAAATGATTGTTTCGGTGTAAATTTATAGTATGACATTAGTTTCTTTAATAATCTAGGACATGTAGAAGTGCATATACAGCTGAAGTCAGAATTATTAGCATAATTAATCTGTATATTTTTATCTGTATATTTTTTCCCATGTTTCTGTTTAATGGAACAAAGTTTTTTTCAATGATGAAAGTATATAATATTTTACTAGATATTTTCAAGATACTAGTATTCAGCTTAAAGTGACATTTAAAGGCTTAACTAGGCTAATTAGATTAACTAGGTAAGTTAATTAGGCAAGTCATTATATAACAGTGGTTTGTTCTGTAGACAATCTAAAAAATATATTGCTTAAGGGGGATAATAATATTGATGGTAAATAATATTGACCTGCTTTTATTTTAGCTGAAATAAAAACAAATAAGACTTTCTCCAGAAGAAAACATATTATAGAAAACACTGTGAAAAATTCTTTGCTGTTGAACATAATTTTTGGAAATATTCGAAAGAAAAAAAATCACAGGAGGGCTAATAATTTTGTCTTCAACTGTATATATATTTTAAAATATTAAATAAAACATACAATTAAAACAAAATACAGCCCAGTACAGCAGTATTAACATCCAACACCTCATTTTCAATTATGAATATACAGTAGAACTCTATCTGATATTACTACATTTCAGGTTGACTTACTAACTTTAACCTTTGTTCTGTAACTGCAAGTAATTACATCAATAACACCTTATCTTCGCATACTATATTTCCTAATTTCGCCACTTAGCAACTCATACTTGCTTTTTCTGTAGATGTCTTCAAAAGCTTTAATGTAACTTACATTGATATATGACATTAAATCGTCTGTGGTTGGTTGCTGGATACGATCCCTGTGCGCTTTGTAATCCTGGCAGCATATGTCCTCTGGTTACATTCTATTACAGGTGTCTAACTACCTCCATATTACAACTGTCACTGTTATTCTTACAGGAGTGGCATGCAGTTAACCCAAAATCAAAGCCTGTAATTTGTGGCTGATGGTGCACTTTGAGATCAGGCCAATCTCACTGCTCCAGGCGTCTATGAGCGAGACTTGATTAGGCCAAATTACATATGGGAGCTAGTGCTGTAACCACAGCTCTGTTCAGGGTGAAAGTGAGTGAGTATGTGGGCTTTGGGTGTGGTATGTATGTGTGTGTGTGTGTGTATTCATGCACATTCATATGCAAAGGAAAGCTCAGCATGCTGTTTAGTTGCTTGTTTAGATTGTTGACTCATAATGTTCTATCAATTTGTTGCATTTACTTATTTGATCAATTGCCGCGGCTGCCATATGTGTACCCCCCTGAAGTCACTGCGATGAGAGGAACAACTGTTTCGAATCTTGAGTCAAACCCGGCTCCCGGTTTTATCTGCGTAACAAGTGCCTTCAAAAGCCTGGGGGTGAAAGCAGCAGATTGTATCAGAGCTCTGGTG
This sequence comes from Danio choprae, assembly GCA_903798125.1. NCBI lineage: Eukaryota > Metazoa > Chordata > Actinopteri > Cypriniformes > Danionidae > Danio > Danio choprae. Next base: position 8,969,320 of record CAIGQW010014484.1, on the reverse strand, counting down.
GAAGCAGGTGGGGGGAAAAGGACTGAATCTGGGCCTGGACTCTGGCCATGCAGCTTTCACAACACAACCCACAATACTGACATGGGCAGATGCTTGTCCCTTATCTGCTGCAGTGTTAATGTTTAGAAAAGTGATATCATGTTAATTTATGACATTTATTTTGATAGCACTTTTGGTATTTTAATGGTCCCTTTTAAACATTCTGTTCTCAATAAGTACGTTTGCATTGCTGCTACATTTCACAAGCAAGGCATTTTAATATTAGATGGTTTTGATGGCTTTAAAGAGACATTCTACTAATTTTAATACTACTGCATGTCTACTAGCCATCTTTATGGTATTGGAGACTGTCTGCTTAAAATATGCTAACACTTTGTTTTGGCTTTGATGGTCCTCCAAGAGAGATTCTACATGCAAGCAATTTTATAACATGTCAACTAGCATTTTGCAACTACATATAGTTGAAGTCAAAATTATATATATTTTCTTTTTCAAATATTTCCCAAATTGTTTAACAGAGCAAGAATATTTTCACAGTATTTAATATTATATTTTTTTTCTGGAGAAAGTCTTATTTGATTCATTTCAGCTACGATAAAAGCAGTTTAAATAAATAAAAAACTAATTTTAAGGTCAATATTATTAGTTCCCTAAAAGCAATATTTTTTTCTATTGTGTAGAGAACAAACCATGGTTCCCTAGCGAGAGGGGAACTTCAATGCAATGTGGAAAAATTCCACTATGGGGATTTCGTGAGAAAGCCAATCATCTGAAGAGAGATAAAACGAGCCAATGAAATGCCAATGAATTGGCAACACCAGTGCACACAGCTGGCAGCAATCACAATCAATTGTGAATAAGAATGCCAGCCACGTATTGCAAAGCACCTTTTCGCTTTCAGAAACCTCATGTGCAGACTGAAAGAGACATTTTGCTGTCATCCTCTGACTTCGTTCAAGAGAGAGAGAGGCTGATTTCTCCCTTTCCAGTGCGAGCAACAGTGTGAGCAGCTGCGGTCAAGCTGAGCTTCTCCCGTCCCAGGGCGTTTCGCTGGACTGGTACTTCAGGAGCGGTGTGTATAAAGCAATTATCCTTAAAGAGCAACATGGTCATGCAGCGCGTCTTTTTAAAGACATCGTTCTCACCGTGTGTTTCTGGATAGGGTGGTTCCCTGTCCACGGATGATGGGCACGAGCACTGTGTTGTATGTCTGGGGGTTCAACATGTTAATGCGGTGCTCACGGGTAGTGCATGCCATCACTGCGATGGCGTGTCTGTTGCGTAGCTAAGATTGCTGCTTGCTCTTGCAAAAGGACGAACCACTCCTGTTGTCCCACGCAAGTAGCGGTTGGCACTCGGGCAGATCTAAGGGTCACAGTGGGGGTCAATCCACCACCCTCGGGCTTGCGGACCTCCCATTCCTCAGAGTGCTCCATCCAAGCTTCGTGTGAGAGAAGCGCTCCATCCCGCCCCATGGTCGCCCTCTCACTCGATGACACTGAGGACCAGATGTTCATCACTGCATCGGAGGGTGGGCTGTCATTTTCCGATGACAATTCGGACCCACTTCCTTCCTCAGGGGTGGTAAGTGAGGCTCCAGATATGGAATCTGATATGATGGCCATGCTATCCTGGGCTGCTTTGGTGGCGAGGCTGGAGATGTCTTGTCCCCCAGCTCCGCCGCTGGACTGATTAGACGGGTATTACGTGGAGGATAAGAAGGGGAAACCCTCTAAGCCTCCTGTCCCCTTCTTCCCGGACACACAGTAAGCATAGTTAGTTCACGCAGCGCTGAGGGCATCTTTTTCTGCCCGGTCTGTGTGCGCTCTGCCCTCACCTTTCTCAATGTTGGAGCAACCAAGGGGTACAGGGTGAATCCCCAGTTCGAGCGTGCTAGCGCGGTCAATCTTGCCTGTGTGGTGCCCCTTCCTGGAATGGTTAGCCTCGGCTCCCGTCCAAAGCGTGTAGGTTGTATGCGTCCCTTGGGGCTAGAGTCTACCTTGCTTGCTATGGCTGGTGCAAGCGTTGACCCAGTGGCACGAGAGTACTTGTCTGTGGCTTCAAAATCTGCTCGCCTCCCTGTCCGTTCCACTGGTTAAGTGGCAGCCTCGAGCACTCCACAGCATTGATCACCATCTCAGGGCGCTGTTAAGTCCGGTACGGACTGCGACAGAGCAAAAGAGGACACCCATATCATTAACTTACGGCTGTATGGCTACCAAATTTTGGTAGCAATTTCTCCTTTCTCCAGGTGTGACAGCACGAACACTGTCAGTATGGTACGCTATGCCTTCCAGCTCGCAGGCTATGCGATTCAGCTCGCTAAATGGTCCCCTAAGTTCATGGGTGGGTATTACACCAAGGTCAGCCCTGTGTCCGCCCCTGTCTTGTGCGAGGAGATTGCTGTCCCCCTGGCGAAGGACGCAATCGAGCCGGTCCCTCCAGCCAAGATGAGGTATGGGCTTTTTAGTCTGTACTTCATCATACCCTGAAAGAGCGGTGGGTTATGATCAATCCTAGTTCTGCGCGTTTTGACTCACTGCCTTACAAGCAGCCACTCAGAATGCTCATGCAGAAGCACATCCCCTGGTGCGCTCATCCTCAGGGTTTGTCTGCAGTGATAGACCTGAAGGACACGTATGTTCATGTCTCCATTTTCACACACCACTGGAGCTAGATTCAATCACTATGAGCTAATGCTGACCTGTCTGAGAGAGTTTGCCAGGAAAACTGTGGTCCCACTGATATTGCACTGATGACAGCCCCTCCCTGGAATATCCCTTTGAAGAAGCACCTTCTTCTCTGGGACAGGCACCATCTGGCACCCATGCCCAGATCTCTGGAACCTCAAGTGTGGTCCATAGATGGAGCACAGAGGACTTAGGTGACCTGCTGGTTCGGTGGTTAACACTGTCACTCAGGCTAGAGCACCCTCTATGCCTACGTCCTGAAGTGGAGTCTATTTGCTGTGTGGTGTACTTCTCTCCGAGAAGGACCCCGGACATGCCAGATCAGTGTGATGCTATCCTCCTTCAGCTGGCTGGAGCTAATTAAATCAATCCTGTCCCCCTCTCAAACCCGCTTGGAGATATCTTTTAGGCGAGGTCTGCTCGATCCACTCGACTTAATATCTTTAAGATTTCTGTCCACGTAGGCAGCTCTGCTGGTCGCGTTGGCATCGGGCAAGAGGGTCGGGTATCTGGAGGCATTTTTAGTCAGCGAAGTGTCCCAGCAATTCGGCCGGCCCCCTCTCACCTAGGTGCCCGAAATTCCTACAGTGCTTTCTTTTTTAGACTACATAGTGAACCTGCAAGCGGTGCCCATGGAGGAGGCAGACCCAGCCCCTTTCTTTGCTGTGTCCCGTTTGTGATCTGCGCTAAGTGACCGCATTAGAGCTTACGACTCTAAGCAGCTCCTTTTCTGTTATGATCGGCAGACGGAAAGTGCCGTATCCATACTGAGGTTGGCCCACCAGATAGTGGATACCATCTCCCTCGCTTTTCAGTGCCAGGGTGAGCTGCGTCCCCCAGGAGTGAAAGCGCACTCGACTAAGAGTATCGACTCCTCATGGGCGCGAGCACGCGGCACCTCCCTAACAGACATCTGTAGAGCTGCGAGCTGGGCGACACCTAATACATTCGTAAGATTCTATAATGTTTGAGTGGAGCTAAACAGCTCTCGGATTTTCAAATACGAATGAAGGTTTTGGGGGATTGGAATTTTCATTTTTTGGTGAACTAACCTTTTATATCTGCTAATATGTTTTTTTACCAGTACCCTACCAGACATCCTACTGACTACAAATAATGTTTTCATTATGCCAATTATATTTGAAAATCAATAAAATCTCTGTTTAATATCTGTATTTCATTTTAATGGAATAGAGATCCTACTGACTACTACTGAAGTTAATATCTGCTAAGACATTCTACTGAGTTAAAGAACATGACAGCTTATTCTACTAATCCTAAACCTAACCTAATACTCTGAGAGTTAGTTGGCGTAATTGCAAAATTATAATCAAAACAAAATATCTACCACGACAACCCGATCGTCAGGCACAGAAACTGGCTCTTGGGACATGGAATGTCACCTCACTGAGAGGGAAGGAGCCTGAGCTTGTGCGGGAGGTGGAACGATACCGACTAGAGATAGTTGGGCTCACCTCCACGCACAGCTGGGGCTCTGGAACTCAACTTCTTGAGAAGGGATGGACTTTCTTCTACTCTGGAGTTGCTCACGGTGAGAGGCGACGGGCTGGTGTGGGCTTGCTTATAGCTCCCCAACTTAGTCGCCATGTGTTGGAGTTTTTCCCGGTGAACGAGAGGGTCGCCTCCCTGCGCCTTCGGGTCAGGGATAGGTTTCTCACTGTGGTTTGTGCCTACGGACCGAACACCAGTGTAGAGTACCCGGCCTTCTTGGAGTCCTTGGGAGGGGTGCTGGAAGGTGCTCAGACTGAGGACTCCGTTGTTCTACTGGGGGACTTCAATGCTCACGTGGGTAATGACAGTGATACCTGGAGAGGCGTGATTGGGAGGAACAGCCTCCCTGATCTGAACCCGAGTGGTGTTTTGTTATTGGACTTCTGTGCTAATCACAGTTTGTCCATAACGAACACCATGTTCGAGCATAAGGGTGTCCATCAGTGCACATGGCACCAGGACACCCTAGGACGGAGGTCAATGATCGACTTTGTGGTTGTATCATCTGATCTCCGACCGTATGTCTTGGACACTCGGGTAAAGAGAGGGGCAGAGCTGTCAACTGATCACCACCTGGTGGTAAGTTGGATCCGCTGGCAGGGGGGAAAGCTGGACAGACCTGGCAGGCCCAAGCGTATCGTGAGGGTCCTCTGGGACCGTCTGGCTGAACCTCAAGTCAGAGGGATTTTCAACTCTCACCTCCGGAAGAGCTTTGACCAGATCCCGAGGGAGGCTGGAGACATTGAGACCGAGTGGTCCATGTTCTCCGACTCCATTGTTAACGCAGCCATGAGGAGCTGTGGCCGTAAGGTCTGTGGTGCCTGTCGGGGCGGCAATCCACAAACCCGGTGGTGGACACCGGAAGTAAGGGATGCCGTCAAGCTGAAGAAGGAGTCCTACAGGGCTTGGTTGGCTTGCAGGACTCCCGAGGCAGCTGATGGGTACAGACAGGCCAAGCGTGCTGCAGCCCGGGCGGTTGTGGAAGCAAAAACTCGGGCCTGGGAAGAGTTCGGAGAGACCATGGAGGAAGACTATCGGTCGGCCCCAAAGAAATTCTGGCAAACCGTCCGGCGCCTCAGGAGGGGAAAGCAGCTCCACATCAACACTGTTTACAGCGGAAGTGGGGAGCTGTTGACCTCGACTAAGGATGTTGTCGGACGGTGGAAGGAATACTTTGAGGATCTCCTTAACCTCACCGACATGTCTTTCATTGAGGAAGCAGAGACTGGGGATGCAGGGGTGGACTCACCCATCACCCAAGCTGAGGTCACTGAGGTAGTTTGCAAGCTCCGCAGTGGCAAAGCAGCGGGGGTGGATGAGATTCACCCTGTGTATCTTAGGACTCTGGATGTTGTGGGGCTGTCTTGGCTGACACGCCTCTACAATATCGCATGGAGGTTGGGGACGGTACCTCTGGACTGGGCAACTGGGGTGGTGGTTCCCATTTTTAAGAAGGGGGACCGGAGGGTGTGCTCCAACTATAGGGGGATCACACTTCTCAGCCTCCCGGGGAAAGTCTATGCCAGGGTACTGGAGAGGAGGATCCGGCCGATGGTTGAACCTAGGATCCAGGAGGAACAATGCGGTTTTTGTCCAGGCCGTGGTACACTGGACCAGCTCTATACCCTCACCAGGGTGCTCGAAGGTTCGTGGGAGTATGCCCAACCAGTCCACATGTGTTTTGTGGACTTGGAGAAGGCATTCGACCGTGTCCCTCGTGGCATTCTGGTGGGGGTGCTCTGGGAGTATGGGGTCAGAGGCGCTCTGTTAAGGGCTGTGTCGTCCCTGTATGAACAGAGTAGGAGTTTGGTTCGCATTGTCGGCAATAAGTCAGACTTGTTTCCAGTGCATGTTGGACTCCGGCAGGGCTGCCCTTTGTCACCAATTCTGTTCATAATTTTTATGGACAGAATTTCAAGGCGCAGCCTTGGGCTGGAGGGGGTCCAGTTCGGGGACCACAGGATTTCAACTCTGTTATTCGCAAATGATGTTGTTCTGTTGGCTTCATCGAACTTGGACCTTCAGCATGCACTGGAGCAGTTTGCTGCCGAGTGTGACGCGGCTGGGATGATAATCAGCACCTCCAAGTCCGAGGCCATGGTGCTCCACCGGAAAAAGGTGGCTTGCCATCTCCAGGTTGGAGGAAAGTCCTTACCCCAGGTGGAGGAGTTCAAGTATCTTGGGGTTTTGTTCACGAGTGAGGGAAGGATGGAACGTCAGATTGACAGGCGGATTGGTGCAGCGGCAGCAGTAATGCGGTCGATGTACCGGTCCGTTGTGGTGAAGAAGGAGCTGAGCCGAAAGGCAAAGCTCTCGATTTACCGGTCAATCTACGTTCCTACTCTCACCTATGGTCATGAGCTTTGCGTCATGACCGAAAGGACAAGATCTCGGATACAAGCGGCCGAAATGAGTTTCCTTCGCAGGGTGGCAGGGCGCACCCTTATAGATAGGGTGAGGAGCTCTGTCACCCGGGAGGAGCTCGGAGTAGAGCCGCTGCTCCTCCACATCGAGAGAGTGGTAGAAAATGAATGAATGAATGAACAAAATATCTAAAAGAGACCATCAAAATAGTGTGTAATGGGATTTTTCCATTTCAGAGCCTCTTTGTTGATGAATTGGCAACATCTTTATAAGCAGAAATTGAACTGGCAAACTCTGGTTTGTACAATGAAATGTACTGTAATATCAGAGCTATAACCTTGTGGAAAGTGCTCTGACACAAACGCAGCTGAGGCTTTGGTGACCTGAGTTCATCATGATGGATCAGAGGACATTTCCAATGCTCATGTACAGTATGAACGATAAACATGGTCTTACTAAATACCAAATGTGAAACACACAATGCTAAAATACACATTAATGTATATGAGATAACAAATACAGAAAGAACAACACTGTAAAAACTGTACACAATGTTTGGACAGCTTGAAGCAATTAAGTTAACCTATTAGTTTTTACAAATGTAAGTGAATTGAACATAAAACTATTAAGTTGTCAAACAACTCAAGAATTATGTTCTTTGAGCTCATTTTAAATAAGTATTATGAACAAACAGCAAACAAAGTTTTTTTTAAGTGAATTTCAATTTACATAATGTCCTCTGGGTGTGTTCTTTTGTGGTTTTTTCAAAAAAAATTATTATCTATTATTAAATTATTTGTTATTTTTGTTAAGGATTCTCAGGTTTGTTAATAATTTGAGCAAAATTTTCAAAAATATACCTACTTTCTACTGTCTTTCTAAATTCTTTAGTATTTTTTTTTTCAGGTTACACTTAAAAAAAGTGTAGAAACAAATTGCGTATCTGTGTATGTGCTTTCAAAACCTACAGTTTGCCTGAAGGTAGCAATTTCACAGTGTTTTTCTATTAAAAATACAACATTATAGAGTGTAATTCAAAAATGCATTGTTGTATCATTTTCAGAGCTGTCAGTGTAAATAAACTGTTACAGCTCAAAAAAACCTAGAGTAATAGTGAAAGAGATGATTCAATGTTTATTCTGTTAATGCTGAATTCATTGTGCTTTATACTAAAAACGATATTGACTTGCTTCATCAGATGCAAAGGTAAGAAAGAAATGCAGCTCTTCTGGGATTATGTTTAAATGAGATTATGATTTCCCAAAAGAATAATTATATTCTAAATAATCTGTACTTTTACACTGTATTATTTTCCACTTTTTTGATAAGTGCTAAAGCTCAGGGGATAAGCGGTGCTGCTAAGGAAGTCCCCTTCACACACACACGCACACACACCTTTCACATCCCATCACTTCTTGAGGAATTAAAGAAGAGACAAAAGGCTGAACATTCTTTAAGTCCCGTTGGGCGGTGAATAGGAACGTTTCACGTGTCAGAGGAGTGGTGTTTCCTATAGATTCATTAGCCTCTTCATCCCCCCTCCTGCTTTTCCCTTCTTCCTTGCCTGGGCCCCTTTCACTTTCTGTCACTTTTCTCTCTCACCCTCTCACTCCCCCAGCTTTTTCTTTTTGTTTGCTGTCTACAAGAGGGTTTTTAGCACAAGCAGTGTTTGTAATTAGCTCCTAGTGCTGTGCTGGAGCATGTTGAGGTGGCTGTTTATACGATGAGCAGGTCCTTTTTCTCACAGTTACTGTGAAGCTAAAACAAAGGTCTGCCTTTTTTTTTTCTTGAACAGTGTGAAGTGTGAAAAAAAAAAAAACGGGGCTACAATATGTTAAGAAGGGCCCCTGGAAAATATTACAGAGCAGTTTTATTAATAGTCTTACTACTGATTTGGAGCATGGTTAAAATGGTTGTAAGCTTTTAATGGCTTCTGAGGCCATTTAAAGCTTTTAAATTGCTTTTTTTTCTGGTATTACTTTTTCTTTGATTTTATTGTATGAGAGCGAAATGATCTTTACCCCAAAAAATCTAATACTATTCCCCACATCATTCCATACCTGTATGATCTATCTATCTATCTATCTATCTGTCTGTCTGTCTGTCTGTCTGTCGATTGTTGATTTAATAAATCATTTATTTGGTTGTGATGATTGACCACACTTTCACTTGACTGTACGTAACTTTCCCATTGGATCAACTAACTCCTATTAGAGTGAGTGTGTAGATAAATACATAGATTTATTTATTTATTTATTTATTTATTTACACTGAAAAAGACTCCATTAACTTTCTTTTTATAGACGTACATTTCCAGTACCTTAAGAGTACTTTCTCAAGGAAGTTTGAGACTGTTACATTTGGATGATCATTAAATAGCTCTGCTAATATTTCCTACTCATTAACACAGTGTACAGTTCTTCACTTCCTGAAAGTATGGTCTGTTTTTTGCGGACACGTTCAACAAATTTCCATCGTCCTTCTCTAGGTCAGAGTTCACTCTCTCTGGGAAAGCTGTGGGCGTTATTCTCAAAGCCTTTTTTAAAAATCCATCCACTGTTTTTTCTTTCTTCGTATTCTTCCTTTTTCACAAGCATTGCATTTACTACAGCGCTGCCGGAGCAATCCATTATTGTGTCATGGTTCTTGGTCCATTGCGGCCCAGCAGCATGGCACTACAGCTTGTTTTAATTTTAGCTGGGGAAAGCCAGGACCACCGCTCCAGTCCCCCGCTTCTCCAGATGTGCCTTGATCAAGGGAAGTTGACTAAGCGCTTTGTGTCCTTTAAGACACTAATGTGATTATGTCACATATTTTCAGCTGATTCCCATCGCTATTGGTCTTTGTGTGGGGTCCCCTACTCAATGGTCTCTATCAAGCCTGTGAGCGGGGAGATTTTTCTCTTTGCAGAGTCTGGTTCCTAGCCAACCTGTGTAAATTGACTGTGTGAGTGTGTGAGCATATGCATGTGAATTTCACTGAACTGCTATACAAGGGAATGAGAATGACTTGTTTTTTTGTTTTTGTGTTTTTGTGTGGATGTTAATATTTAAATCAGTAATAAAAACTCTCATGATATCAGCCAGAACCATTTTCATTATCACTTAATAATAATAATAATAATAATAATAAACATTTCACTTTGTATTTAGTGTTTAATTATGGGTTGTGTTGTAGATGTAGACTGTTGTCAAGCTAAATCAGATGTGTGAGCCGTATTTATTTTCACTACAATACAGCGTGGGTGTCAAGTATCTTTTAGAACAAAGCTTTTTATAAAAAACAAGGGCCTTCCCTTGGAAGGACTGAAACACGTTAATTGAGAGTGTAAGTTGAGTAGATGACTGTGACATCAAATCTATGTCTGAGATATCAAAAAAAGGTATCCTGTAATATTCCATCAGCTTATTTTGTGTAAGAGCATACACAGACATGGGTGTCGTGAGTGAGGGGAAAAGGGTGACCGAGTGCATAGGGCCCAGGCATATGGGGGGTCCTGGACTGGCTGCTCTTGTAGATCCTGAAATATTATTGTTGTGATATTGTGTGTATAACTTTGTGCTCTTGAGTTGCGTGCAATATTCTGATCCTAGCTATTATTTTAACAAGCTTCAGGAATTGACACTTCAACGTCTGCATCAATGGCTTCTCATAGGCACAGAATAGCGTGCACGCAAATCTGGATGATTGTATTTGTTGTTTAGCAATGTTGCTAAATGCCAATTGACTGCTATGGAAAGCATTCTTGGCAGAGAGGAGCTAGAGGAACAAGTGTTGAGCTGGATGCAACAAAATCCAAAAACTTCCCAACAAAAATTGGGTTGTCAAAAAAAGAGGGGGAGGAGATAAAGATAAAGAAAAACAACTTCTCAAGTTCTTTTTCCCTTTGTTGGTCCGTCGATCAGCATCGGTTCAGCTAGTTGGTTTGGTGTACTCCACACATCGCCTCTCTTCAGGTAATGTCATAGCTTGTTTGCCTAATTCAGAATGTTGAATTGCTTGTCGGCTGAATAGATCGCTTTGACTGTTTATTCAGCAGCTAATCAGAGGGCAAGTGTGACGTAGTGAAGTGACGTATCAGTCACACAAAGAGGCTGGCTGTAATTTTGCTACATTTCTCAAATATTTGCAAACTATATATTTTATTAGATTATCAGACATATTTGCAGAAGCGAATCCCTTCGTGGTGAGTGACAATTATTGTGATAATGGTACTAAACGCTGCTTTGTTTACACTTTGCACTCGGACATCAGAAGATTAGGTTTCCTGTTCTGAACAAGAAAACGATATGGACACAAATCATTCAGCTGCCATCCGTTTAGTGTGTTCATGCGCAGCTTTTTGGTCCAGACAGAACCAGACGTGAGCCGACGCAAGGAAACAACAGAGTTGGATTTCGTCTGTGCTAGTTGTTTGGTGTCAGCTGTGTACAGGTCCTAAGTACAGTCAAATCTCAGAAAGATTAGCTTCAATTTCAGGATCGCACTGATTAAATCTGCAATCTTTTGTGTAGCTTGTGATTGAATTATGGCTTTGTGTAGTAAACTCTGCTCTATCTGAAAGAAGCAAATTACAGAGTTTTACAGCCAAAATAAGCATGAAAATTGCATTTGATTAATCAGCTGTCCCTTGCAACTGATATATCAGCTGATATTTGGAAATATCGGCATTAACCAATAAATTTTTCTGTGAAGCCAATGTTTTCCATATGCTGAATTTATGCTTCTTCTTTAAGATAAGCCAGTCAGATGTGAATCCGGCACCTGACATACAGTAATGACCAATCCTCAATCAATTTCTAACATGACCCTATGTTGTTACATACAGAAAATGGTTACAGCAGAAGTCTTATTCAAAAGAACCACAAGACACCAGATCCGCAGTTCAGCGACAGCTCCAGTAGGAGACACAGATGCAATGTAAACAAAGTGAAACAAAAATAAAATCTTTTTTTTTTAATACCTCACAAACAATGTAATATCTTGCAACTGGCTCTTTCTCAAATATGTGTGTTGTTTTCCAATACTTCTAAACCCCAATTTGTCTTTACTTTCTAACACTACATTGTTTTACATATAGTAACACTGACATCAGAGCCGCAGTTCAGCAGCAGTTCGAGTGTGAGACATGGATAGCATATTGTTCAATATTCAATATGAACAAATTTTGTTTTTCTAATAGAATTTTTGCAACTGCATTGCTTAGCAGGGATTAGAGTATTAGTGTTTGCTTAATTTCTGCTAACACTTTTTTTGATAGACCCCAATAGACATTACTGACTATGACCCTGTTTAAACCTAGTATTAAGACATATTTTGATTGATTAGATCAAAGTAGATTTCCCAGTACTGGGTTGCAGGTGGAAGGGCATCTATTGCGTAAAACATATGCCGGAATAGTTGGCGGTTCATTTTGCTGTGGCGACCCCTGATAAATAAGGGACTAAGCCGAAGGAAAATGAATGAATGAAAGATCAAAGTAGACTGAAGTAGACATTTATCTCCACAGGTGTGTGGCTTTTTCTAATCTTTTGATCAAATATTTCAAAATAAACTCATTTATATTATAGTTTATGTATTGTACACTCAAAACAAAGGCAGTGACTCAAAAAAAGTGACTTTTATTGCCATCCTTTTGTGCTTTGAAATTATATTGTCTGCCTAAGTCATGTATATCATGGTACAAAAAACAGATGAGCCGCCAGTACATTTTTTATTACAGTACAGTAATATAGTACATTTATTTCAATATATATTATTTCTTAATATATAACCTTCAAACTGCAAAAAATGTCAATAAATGTCACCTTGTTAAACTGCAGTGTTACACTTTCAAGATCAATAGTTATCAGAGCCGACATCATGGTCCCATAAAACAAGTTGAAAGCGTAAATAAAAGGAAAACATGAATCATTAAATATGATTTTTACAGTGTGTATTTTGAGCTTAACCGCAACATAACAGTCTGCTAATATAATAAAAGTTAGTTGACATGTATTTTTCCATTTACTTATGCTTACTTAGACTGTCTAAAGGAAATGAAGTAATCTTTTGTTGTTTAATACATATTTGTGTTACTTTTTAATGTGTTGCATTGTTGTTTTGCTCATTATGTAAGCTGTCACAAATAGTGCTAATAGGATATGTGCTGTATTCACAAAAAAAAAAGTTTTATAGCATTTATGAACCACCCAATTGCTTAAGAAAAGTTACCTTTTTAGGGCTGCACAATATATCAGAAAATTATTGTTACCGCAATAATAGTAAATGCAATATCCATATTGCAGAGAGGTGCAATAAATGAAATCAATTTTATGTGGCAGGCAATTGTGTGCTGCATGCATAAGTTGTTTATCCAAATCTGACCAATCAGATATGGCCTTTACTATCTTTATCCCCACCTCTCCTGTGCAGTAGGGGCTGTTGAACCAAGAGCTGAAATTAAAAGCTAATACTGGGAGAGAAATGACAACAGTCAATAAGAATCAGAATTTCCACCAAGGTTTTCAGTCATTTATGGTGTTATAAAGTCTAAATGTTTATTTTTTTATTATTATTTATTTAGCTCAGAAAAAAATAAATAAATGTTTTTGTTAAATTTCTGATAAGATTGTTTTTTGTAAAAGTTAGTTATATTGTAAAAAATATTGTTATCGCAACACTCAACAAAAACTATTGCATATTTTCTCAGTATCGTGCAGCCCTACTTTAAAAAGTTTTATAAATGCCTCTTATGATATAATTACTAGTGTTAACTTCATATATAAAACCCATCAAATTTTACAGCATTATGAAGAAAATGACTGAAATGAATAAGGTCACAGCATTCAAAATATGAATGAAAAAAATACTGGATCTGACCAGTGCCCAAAGAGTGAAGGACTAGTATCTGAAAAGACTCATAAATCATAAAGCGGTTACAGTATAATGCAGATAAGAACAAAAAAGACCAGGCCACCAACAAAGGTAGCTATTACCGGTTTACTAGGAGAATTACAGTACGGCTTTCTCTGTCTATATAATTATTTACTACTTGGGAACTCTGCTTTCACAAAGGAACAAAAAATCGAGTGGATCACTGAATAAATGGCTTTGACGGGATCAAGAACGAACTGAATTTATGATTTAAAACTTGCCACGGGTGAGAAAGGGACAGATTTGTGCTGAATTGAATCGAGAGAATAGAATCTGGACCCTTCAAGGCGTTCAAGGTTTTGACGTGTTGGGTCACCATTCTTGAAATGATGGGACAGCTGATGTGCGTTTTTTTTATTTATTCGATTTTAAATGTGAGACACTGTTGGAGTGCAGCTCACTCCATTTCTGTGAAAAGATGATATGCTTTCTGAAAACATTGAGCACCCACAGCCTTAAAAAAAACAACAACCTTGCTGTTTGAAGGCCTTTCCCTCCTTGAATGCAAGCTATTGAACAGTCCCTGAACCTCCCTCTTTTACCCATCCATTTAGTTGGATCGCGAAGACCGCTCTCATAATTAATTGCATTTCTTCGTCAGTGAATGCAATAATGGTGCATAACACATTCAGCAAAGAAAACTGAGATCAATTCACGTCACTGGATTATGTGTCCATTTACAATAAGATACCTCACACTGACAAATACCTCATTGTTTGGAATAAGTGTCTGCCTCTCAAGGTTGGTTTTTGTATAACTTGGAGAGGGGGTCTTTTTGTGGATACAGTATATCCACAGTGCCGGTCTAGGGCAAGTAGATTGTAGAAACCATTGGTGGCTTACGGTGCTTTTAGGAAACAGCCTAGATCATTTATTCATTTACTGAACGAAAATACATTTTAAGTGTCTAATCTTTATCCAAATAACCGAATGCTGTGGGCCAAGGGTTAATTTATCTCAGTCTTATCTCACACAGGTTTCTATCCGGAAATTAACATCGCAAACAAGTCATTCTCCTTTGACCTTTGCCTTATCATATTTCCAAGCATCTCGGTTCTCGCTGCACAGTCATCAAAGGCTAAGGTTCATGCCACATTGCTATGTCAATAGTGAAGTGGCACTGACCTGTGTCTCTGGATTTAAGAGAATGGCAGTTTCTTTAATTTGGATCAATATGACATTACTGAGCATCGGGGTCAGAAATGAACTTTTCTATTACATGGTGAAATTTGCCACCTGAAATAAGAATTTTCAGCAAAACTGATTCAGTTACTGAGCGCCACTGGTGTTTTCAATGGTTTGTAATTCATGCCATTGCATTTATAAGCTTAACATAAATCTGTGTAATTGATACAAGGCAGAATTGTGAAAAAAAATGTCGTGCACAGATCTAAATGCTGCAAATGGACACTTTTGTTTTTTAATTTTCATTTTTTATTTTGATAGTTCATTTGTGAAGGGCTGTTTCTTGCCCCCTTCTGTTGAATTTGTATGACATTTTTGTACATTTTGGTGAAATTTTTTGCAACACGTTCTTGTCGTTTTATCATTAAAGGTTGCGCTTTTTACATTTTTTAATTTTAAACTAAAAGAAAGGGTAAACCTAAATGATTCATAAAATTACATGATTACATCACATATATATGACTATATGACTATATGACTAACTATAGCTAGTATATGACTAACTATAGCTAGTTAATATAATATATATTATGACTAACTATAGCTATTATGTTAGTCATATATTATTTCTCTCCATGCCATGAAAGACCTTAGTTTGTGTTTCTCGAAATATTAATTTGTGTAGAAGAACAAAAACCAAGCTAGGAATAACATGAGGGTGAGTAAATGTTCATTTTTGGGTGGTGCAACATATACCACTCGTTCTCCTCGGGAGGGAAAAAAAGAGGCATTTATTCATATAATGAAAAAACTACATATTTGAAAAATGGGTAACATGTTATTTTAGGGTGTCCTTGTGATGCATTCCATTATACTTACTTTGCAAATTACATTTGATTATGCACAATTACATGCGGCTAACCCGACCCACAATCTAACCCTAACCATATAGTAAGTGCATCTAATTAATTACTATTGCTTCGTGGTTAAAATAATATTTACACTGTACCAAGGTTGCCTAAAAATAATGTGTAACCTATATGTAAATGTAAATTGTAATAATGCATTACTTAACGTGTTACTTAAAACATAATTTGCTTAAATAACACCCAGAACCCCCTGAACAGTGTTTGGCAGTTCTCTTTTTTTTCCATAGAAACAGTGTTTTAGATATTGGTCAGTCATGTCAGTAGGGATTTGAGCCATGCGTGGCTGAAGCGTGCTAGCTCTGTCTCTGTGCCATTAGAACAGAGGGATAAAGTGATCAGTGCCTGTGTCACAGAGAGGGGGAGGAATGAGCATGGATGAATGGATAAACACAATTCTTTGGGCCAAGCTTGCGCTTATTGAGTGCAAGGCCTCAGCACGTGTGTCATCGAGACACTGGGATTACAGCTGCTGTGTTCTGAACTTTGCATTGCTGCAAACTGGATAATCCATCCGTGGACAGTTTGTTAACCGCAAGAGCCACTTTCTGGGTTCATCAGTGTTGGGAACAGATTAGCGCTGGGTAGTGGATCTCATATGCCCTGGTCAGAGGCCATCCCTGAAAGGCTTAAGGGATTACGGCACAATGAATTTTCTCTCACACACTCATTACAACCCCTGAAATTTAGTCAAACTAAGACTTCGCTAGATAAACTATTGGAACTACCGACAAAGCATTATGTTGCAATTATGGTGCCGGTTCATACCTGTTGCTGGACAGATTGTTATTGAGGTGCTTATCCACATACACAATTGTCTAAATCTTACATTTTTAATGATGTTATGAAGGTTTTCCAGATCCACAATGTGGATACAGTAGTAGATATCTCCTGGATTGCCAGAATTGAGAATGATCTTCAGTCAGTGTAGTTATCTAGATCTACTTTCAGAAATTAAATAAACCCAAGACACTTAAACCCAAGACACTTCAAGCCGGTGACAAAAACTGACTGTGTTCTCACCTCATGCAACTGTGTTTGGTCATCTGAACCGAAATGCAATGACTGACAGCTGGCGTTTTTATGTACTCTCATGATCATTTGATTTGCCCCCTCAGTTCAGATTTGTAGCTGAACAGCCAATCAGAACACTCTCTTTCATCTAAGGTGATGTCGATTTTACATTCTGAATCAGGCAAACTTCTTCTGTTAGGACCTCAACAAGAGGCTTAACAAATTCCTAACAGACACTCACCAATGACCCGATGCTACCCAGGGGATGGCCGTCAGCTTGGTGTGTCTTGGCTTTTTTTAATTAAAAAAATACTTTTCTGTTTACTCCTGTTATAGCCCTAATTCCATAATTTATTTACATTCTTGTTTACAGGGTTTTGATGAACTAATGCTACCTGTCATATTTTTCAGATCTGCAGTGTGAATGAATTCCCCTATCCCCTAACAGCCAAGCCTCAGAATTGACACCAATCTCCAGTCAGTGCAGTTGTCCAGTTGTACTTTGATTACCTTCAGTAGCTTCCTCACTGCAATTGTGTAAGGTTGGGGGGGTTTGGGGTCGGAGGCTAAGTCCCTGTTTAAAGACACCACAAGCCCGCTGCATCAACAGACAGGCCATTTGAGCGCAGGGCCTAGGATGAGATGTAATTTCCCATCTGCTTTATGGGCAGTTTTGATCCCTGGGCTCTTGTCAGCGAAGCCCTCAGTAAAGATATCATCAGTAATATAAGGAGGACTCTGGCAATACTCAAGGCCTTAAAAGGCACTTTGCTTTTGCTGGCTCTCATGAATGGCTTAAGGAAAGGGAGAGCACAGGTCACGAGTAAACGGTTTGCAAACACTATATCGGATTGCACACATTAAGTGGCTTAAAAGAGCTCAAACATTCAATTACAAATATGTGACTTCCGTCTGAAGTGCTGAAAATATGCAGCTGCCCCAAATTATTACCTTAAAAAGCAGAGAATCTGTGCCTGATGTTTGTCTGATCGCCAGATTGGTCTTTAAGATGATAAACAACTTTTGTACTCATCACCTTTTCACACACTTTGACATGAGTCCGTCTTGAACATTCAAAACAAGGAGTTCTCTGTGCGCCGTTGAGAATATATAGTCACTCTTTGAATCAAATCCATTTCAAAAACACCAAATCAAGTCCTAAAGCAGTAGTCGATGAAAATCCCTAGATTTGTAAAGTCTGTCTACCCTCTAATACTTTTTGAAATGTTTATGAGTTGGAATATTTGGAAGGAGCTCCTGCGATTGTCGTCTGCGAGTACAGCGCTTTTGTGTAGCACTTTTTTTTGTTTCGCTCATTACGCCCTAACAGAACTTTGGCATGTTTAATGACTTATGAGCACCCCGTTAAGTGAAGTATGTACTAAACAGCATGGGTTCTGGCCTGGCGAGTAGTTGCGGGAGCTCTAATATGAAACATTAACTTGGCTCAACCGCAGCATCATAACACATGTTATTGTTTGTTGCCAAACGGCACTTTAATTGAGAACAACAGTAAATCTGAGGTAGAGTAATTGGCAGACTAGTTGGGAACATGTGTTCACATCCCATGTCGAAGTTTGCACGGGTTAGTTTTGTTATTGCTGCTGATGCTTTTTGCGGTCATCATATTTCAATTCTTTTGACAACTGCTGGAAGAGGAAATCTTGATTTGTGATTCCAAAAGAACGTTCTGAATGGGTCTTTAGACACAATTTAGTTCAGCATTTTTCAATTGCTTATAGTTCATCGGTTCATTGCTTATTGAGGTAGTGGTTGATGCTCGACTCGCATTCGGTAACCCAAGTGCATATGATCCTTATGGTTTAGCCGTTGTGTTTGTTTTCCTGGACCCAGGCTTCTTCCTGAGAGTCCTGACCAAGACAGATAAAATGGGGAACTGTCATAAGATTATTCCACAATGAGTTAATATGAGTTGTATTTTCACAGGTGACTTCATTTTCTGGCTTTTAGACGTCTTCCTGGAATTTGCCTCCATCCCGTTTCAGTTCATCTCATCTCACAAATCAGAGCCATGCATCCCTTTTCCTGCCTCTCTCGCATTACATTTCCGCTGATTTTGGCCACTATCTCTTTTTCGCTTGTTTTCCTAAACCGCCGACACTCCCACTCCCTTCTCACTCTTGCGATGTTTCATTATTAGTTCTTCATAATCTCTTCTTCTTGGCCCTGATCTTGATCTTGTCCTCCTAGGTTTTCCTCTATTTTTTAGCTCACTTGTTTCATGGCTTTCTTCCCAGCAACTTCTCGTGGATTGTATATTCCTCCTCCATATTCTCCAAAGAAACTATTCCTCTCTCCCTTCAGCCTTACCAGCCATTCTGCTTAGGAAACCCAGCTGTTTTCCTCTGTCCTCTGTTTCGTTTTTGCTCCCTCTCACTTTTCTGGCTGGATTTCAAATGGGAGGATTGCACTTAGAGCAATAAAAAAAGTCTTTTGAGCTGGATGACTCTTTGTGTGAGTTGCATACCCAGATGTGTCTCCTCAGCCGTAATACATGTCTTGTGTAAAACATTCTCATTAGTTACTCAACACTCCTCATTCCGGGCCGACAAGGGTTTCCTGATGAAAGTTTCCCCACCCGTCCACCCTCCAGCGAACCTCCTACCATAACAATTCTTAGTCTTGATTTCCCCTGTCTTTAATGTTGGGTTCAGAATACACAATATTGGGGCCAATCTGTTTGACGTAGGGTGTTGTGCTGATTCATAAATGCAAATGAATATCAGAATGCAAGAACCTATGAATCATTTTATCATGCATAGTGTGTCATAATGTACGAAAACCATGGCTGTGTTTGGGAGGATTCATGACATCCTGATAGAAAGAAAGCATGCATTTTTTTCCCTTAGTCCTTCACAACATGGGTTCCATCACATCTGTGACACTGATAAATAGGAGCACAGAGACTCTTCTGCACATTTAGAAATGTAATTTCTGAAGTTCTTTTAGGAAGATTGACATACCGTACTGTCCTCTTTGAGCTTTTCAGAAATGTTCAGTCATGGTTTTGGTTTCATTTGGGGGCTTTTTTGACATCAAGACAACCAGCATGGTGTTTTGATGCTTTGGATTGCTTGCTTAATTGTTTGTTTCTGAAGACAAAAAATGCTACCCACCCAAAGACACTTGGGTATTGAATATGAATTTAGAAATATAGTGCTGGTTTTGATAACATCACACGTCCCAATAAAGATGACAAGCAATGCTTTGTCAGGAAGAACTTTGATATGTTTCTTGTCTGTGAGATGACAATTATTTAGTAGCCAAAATTGCATAATTTGACACAGTGACTATCATAACAGACAAAAGTATTGTATTGTCTAAAGCCACCATTACCCCATTTCATGATGTGGCTTCCTGGCCTGTGTCCATTCTTGAACTATTTTACTTGTTTCCTCTACAGAAAAGGGGATTCCAGGCCAGAACGTTTAGTGCAGCTCAGACTCTAAAAACACACTTGTCTCGAAAGAAGCCAGAAAGCAAGGGCCAAAGAAATTTTGGCAATGACAGTTTATGACAGTGACATTGAGCAGTGTAATAACACTGTAAGCACAAAATTGCTTTTTATTGCTTTGTACGTCTAAAAATGTAAAACTAGGGAGAATAGAGTGACACGTGTTGCAAGAGAGCAAGTGAATCAAATGTATCAGTTGCATTTTATCTTAAACATGCAGTACAATCTCTCCTAGTGCTGTGAACAGCAGAACAGAAGTGCAAAAATACAGCAATTCGCAATGTTTGCTTTTAGACTGGTTATATTAGGGTATAGCAGATTTCATTCATCATTCATTTGTTTTCTTTTCGGCTTAGTCCCTTTATTAATCTGGGGTCGCCACAGCAGAATGAACCGCCAACTTATCCAGCATATGTTTTACGCAGCGGATGCCCTTAAAGCCGCAACCCATCACTGGGAAACATCCATCACACTCGTTCACACACATACACTACAGACAATTTAGCTTACCCAATTCACCTATACCGCATGTCTTTGGACTTGGGGGGGAAACCGGAGCAACCCCACCCGAACACGGGCAGAACATGCTGGGGAGAACCAGTGACCTTCTTGTTGTGAGGTGATTGTTCTTCCCACTGCGCCACTGCGTCGCCCTGTATCATTATTTGTTCTACAAATCTGTGCAAGATCACAGTCAGTTTGTGATGATGTCGATTTTGCTTAAAAACAGATGCTGGCTCCAGAACGTGAATCATTCTGGTGGAAAAGAGGTGTCTGACTCTGAGTTTTTGTCCTCTGCGTCCCAACCGTTGAAGCCTTTCACCAGACAGAAATTGAAGTTTGCTTTGGTCCACCATATGCATGCAGCCAAGTCAATTTAGTTGGGAGCCTTAACGATAGAATTAGACTGTAATCCCCTTTAAGCTTCACTATGCTCTTGACATCATGGAAAGAGGTCTGCAAAGCCAATGTCATCATTTGATGTTGCTTAAACTGCTTCACTGACACTTTGGATACCAACTATATGATTTGCACACAGCAAGGAGCAGCATAGTCAGAGCCATTCCATGCTCCATGAAAGGAAGAAAGGGCTCTAGCATCTAAATTGTTAGATACTGATATTTTAGGTAGCATTCATTTCATGTAGTATGAAATATGCTTTTTAAATCATTTTTCAGTTTTAACATGCAAGCCTGATGTTACTTATAAAAGATTTTTAATTACTTGTTTTTCAGTTAAACGAGTTACAACTTGCAATGACTTAGTACATCTGGAAACTGTGATTTTGTTTCAATAAATTTATATTATGCTACATTCAATAACAGGATAACATTAAACTACTGAATATGTAGAAAATAATGAAACCTTATTTACACCACTGCATCGGGATTTTGCTCTATCCCACATGAACTTTTATTCCACTGTTCTTATAAATAATTAGTACCTGTTTAAACCTTAACATTCTCCTTTCATAATAAAAAGTTATGTTTTTGGTAATAAATAACACCTTTTTGTGTTATTCATTCATTCATTTTCTTTTCGGCTTAGTCCCTTTATTAATCTGGGGTCGCCACAGCGGAATGAACCCCTAACTTTTCCAGCATTTGTTTTATGCAGCGGATGCCCTTCCACCTGCAACCCATCTCTGGGAAACATCCACACACACACTCATTCACACACATACACTACGGACAATTTAGCCTACCCAATTCACCTACACTGCATGTCTTTGGACTTGTGGGGGAAACCTGAGCAGCCGGAGGAAACCCACGCAAACACGGGGAGAACATGCAAACTCCACACAGAAATGCCAACTGACCCAGCCGAGGCTCGAACCAGCGACCTTCTTGCTGTGAGGAGATCGTGCTACCCACTGCGCCACCGTGCAGCCCCATTTTTGTGTTATATGAAAGAATAATTTTATACATTATAATAGGGTTGTGATTGTGAACACCATCTTTTATTACTAACTTTCCATCATTTTAATAGTTCCAGCAATAAATAAACTTCAGACTGTATTTTCTTTTCTCTCCCTAGTTTCTTTTTTTTCACAACTACAAAGCATCAACAAAACAATGTAATGACACCATTCACATCCCAAAAGGTTGTCCTGTCCTTCCATATGACATTGAATAAGTCCAGGACACAGGTACGATACATCACAGACGGCCTGCCAACTATAAACTATGATCACATGACCCAGTCCACCCCCACCTCCAATATTGGCTGTGTCCTCTGAACTTTGACAATAGGTTTAAAGTGTGTGCTGTTTTTGTGTGCAACATAAATCCAGCAAATTTCAACCACCCCATTTTGCTATTGATTGCAATATCTTGGAAAGCTCTGGAAAATGTGTCCCATTTCTGTACTACTATTCATTTTTTGCAGTCCTCTTTATCACTCTGTCGGATGTATTATTTATTAAATTACTTTATTTTGGAACATCTTTAACATTTAAAACATGTCTTGACAATGGCAGCTTTTTCTTTGTTATTCAGGTCATATCCTACATAACATCACTCTTGGATGGATATTAAACCTGCTCTTTTTAAAAAATTGAAAGAGACCATATCTTGTTTTTAGTAAGTAGTTAATTTACAAATGTGAAATCTGACACCAAAGATGTGCTCAAATGGAGCACAACCTGTGCATTTTTCATCAACTTAAAGGTTATAAAGTTTATAACCATTTGGGTGCTTAGTTTTTCCTGTCCTTAAATACAGTTGGCCATAATCCCCTGTTTTAAAAAACGAAGTGTTATGCAAAAGCTCTTTAATAGAATACTGGCTATGACTGGATGGCAAATGCTTGTCAAAGAAAATAAAATTATATTACAAACAAATAGCTATTCAAACCAGATCTTTATTTACTCTGGCACTGCAAACAAGCATAGATACTTCATTGGCCCTGTTTCCATATGATACTACAATGCATTTCCAGTGATCCCTTGCATTGCAAAATGCAAACAAGCATATATGGTCCAAACCATGGACATGGTATTAGCAAGCTACCCAATCACATCGCTATGCATTACTATTTTCACCGGGAATTAAGGGTTCAAATATGTCCATTGTGGTCACTTGTGTTTGGATTCAGTCAAGATACCATTCTCTCTTATTTCATAACACTTTACATCAGTTTTGTCAGAACAATCAGTGTGATGCACAAGTAACATTGAACAAATCCATGTTGAGTAGTTTGAGCAAGTGGGAAAGCAAGAAAACTATGAATTTGATTCTAACCCACTTACTTTAGTACAATTGAGCAAAGAATAAATTTCTCACAACAAATCCTGTAACTATCACATAAATAGTCAGTAGTCAAAGAGTAGGTGGTATTTTGTGGCTGTTCGATCACATTCCACCACATGAGCATTTGCTGTACGAAACCAATATGATCAAAAGCATTTTTTCAACTACATTTAGAAGTAGTTGAAAGTGCACAAGCTGTGACATCTACTTGTGATCTATTGACAAAAACACATCTTAATACCACAGTAAAAATGGAGGCAGGGTAGAGTTACAGGCCTCTGTTTTAACAAGACAGAGCGCATGGTATGAAGTGCATGATGCAGATACACTTAGGACATGTCCAAATCCACATTTACTATTTTAAGGATGGGAAAGCAGTCAGAATATTGTTTAAAAGGGTTTTCCTTATTCTCTTAATGAGTTGTGGGTGTGTTTTGGGCATAACGTGTATTAAACCAATCAGAGTCCCATCTCCAATTCCATTTAAGAGTGAGTTGTGGTTGCACCAAGTGGAGTTGTGTTTGTGTGACAGACTTTGTAAGCAGAAAAACGGAAAACATCTTTAGTGAGGAAATGGATCTACTCAGGGACAAGGTTAAAGCACACAAGCAGACCATCTACAGCATAGCTCTCAAACTCAATTCCTGGAGGGCCGCAGCTCTGCACAGTTTTGCTCCAACCCTAATCAAACACAGCTGATCCAACTAATCAAGGTGTTCAAGACTACTAGAGACTATTAAACAGGTCTGACTTGGAGGTGGTTGGAGCTAAACTGTGCAGAGCTGTGGCCCTCCAGGAATTGACTTTGAGACCATTGATCTACCGAAAGAGCCAGATTCAAACAAAGCCCCGAGGTGAAGGAAGGAGGTAGCATTTCTTTTTATATTTTCGTAGTCAATAGTGTTTTTCTTTTTAATATATGAAGATTTCTGTGTGCTGCTGCATATCACTATGTTTGTAATAAGCAGTGTGTATGCAAATAAGTGTATATTACTTAAAACAAACTATGCCATTTACCTAAAACTAGCTTTTAGTTGGTCAGTAGTGCGGTCCTTTTCAGTTGCCTCAAAATAGTAACATACCAACAATGCACCTTAACACATCTTCTTTTCAGGCCAGCATGCCAATGGCCACACAATTCTGTGCAATTGCATTTGCTATTTAATCTTGGCGCAGGATGTGAAAATGACACCTGCATTGGGCTGAAACTAGCAAAAAAAACTAAATACTATTTGCACATGGCGCCACATTGTACCAGCTCTACGATAGTGCCCATAATCCTATGGGTCCAATAGAGTTTTGAGACTCAGACACATGCTCTTTCATTGGTTAAACATTTGTAAATCCCACAGACAGACATTCAGTTGCCCAATAGCATTGATTTATAACAAAAAAGGAAACACAACATGCTGATGAACAGATGAGCTGAATCTGCGTGCAAATCATATCCGCATCTGACAGTATACCGGACGGTGCACAGAGGTCTCTGTACCCCACCGACAGTGCAAGCTCCATTTCAGGAATGCAAATGCCTCGGGCTCTGACAGCCTGTGATTTATCTCCTCATCTATCCTTGCACACATCTGCCTTTGCCCTTGTGTCTGCCTGTTGCTCATTCCTCCTTCCCTCCCTCCCTCTCCCAGGAGGCCAGGGACTCCCCTGCCTGCCCTCGGAGTTCGCCCAGGGCAGCGTTACAGCCGTCAGTGACCCCACCACCCACCACTCCTCACCCGCCATCCTGCCAGGGTCAGACGGTGCAGTGGCAGGATAAGAGGTCCCTTCTCCCGGAGGAGAGCGGCTCTGAACTGCCACCGCGTCGGTGTGAGTCTGCGAGCCTCTGCCACTGCAGCCCGCTAAGTGCTTTACAGTACAGCATGAAAACACAAGTGACCTAATAACCACACTCGCTCTCTGTCAACAAGGATTACGCTCTGCCTGGTGTAAGAGGAGGCTGCTGGCAGGCTGGCTAGCGCTCTCTCTGTGTATGTGTGTGCGTGTGTTTGTGTGTGTGGACAAACAGAGATGCAGGTTAGTTCTCCTGAAAGAGCTGCAGGAGAGCATCACACAAACTGCAGCAGGGCCGTCCCAACGGAACGCTCCCAAAACCCCCCGTCTAAAAGCTTAAACAACTGCTTACAATTCCACAGCGTCTACACTGCTCCTCTCTCAACAGGCAAGGACGTCTGCGGGCTCTCCGCTGTTTGTCTCATCTTCGTGGCCTCTGGCCCCACACGCAAACACACACACGCTGGTGCTTCTCGAAAACCGAGCCCCCTACACCTCACGCGCCACCCCACCCTGATTTCTCATTTACTAGTCCACACTTGTGCGCGGGCTGCTGAGAAATGGACGCCTGGTGTGAGGTCAGGTGTGATTCATCACGCTGCGTCTGGGCGAAGAGTTGACATTCGTAAAGGCACTCGCTCTGCTGCCATTGTAATTGAGTCTCCTTGTCTTTTCTAGGACACCAGCAAATATAACTATGTCAGGATGCCTCACAGCTATATATTACCCAGCTCAGCGAGAGAGACAAAGGGTGAGTTATCATTCGGGCAGCAGATAGAGAGAGGGAGGGAGGCACATCTGGACATCTGCAAGGTGGGGTTTTGAGGGCTGAGGTCCGGGGCGAAGCTGTGTTTTTTGTTGTTTTTTGTTTTTTTACATGATCAGTTGTTCCGATAAATGAAACTGAAATGATAGCTCTGTGTATTTTTCTTATTAGTTGTCTCCAATGTTTCTCATAAATTAATTATTGCAAATATTTATGTTTTTATTATTTAAAATATACAAATTTTTTATTTGCACATTTATAATTATTGATATTAACATTTTGAAATATTAAATGTTTAAAATAAATATAATTAATAAAGACTTTTTTGGAACAGTTTTTTTCAACGAAGACTCTCAAGGTAACAGATAGTTTCCACAAAAAGAAGCTGCAGAACTATTTGCAACCAATATTACTACTACTACTACTACTACTACTACTACTACTACTACTACTAACAATAATAATAATAATAATAATAATAATAATAATCACAATAATAATAATAACAACACACTCTTAAAAATAATGGTTCCAAAAAGTTTTCAACAATGTCAAGAAAAGTTTAGTAAACAGTTCTTGAAATAGTATTATTTATATTTTTTGGAGCAATTTCCATCCACGATAAAGGTTCTTTTATTAAAACCAATTATTTTTAGGAGTGTATTTAAAATAAAATGAAAAACATATGACAGTGAAGACTGGAGTAATGGAGGCTAAAATCCAGCTTTTCCATCATGTGAATAATTTAAATAATGCATATAATAAAACAGAAGAAAATCTTTCAGACACCAAACAAATGTTTGTATTAATTTGTATGTGAAGTAAGCAAATGCAATAATTAAAAAGCCAAAATTGACATGTTGCAATGAATGAAGGGCAATGAGAATGAATATGAATAGTATTGCTCACTATTGGCCATGGAAAAAATATGTGGAATTTTTGAGTTCATGTACAGATTGTTAAAACATTGAGATCTGTGTACTGTGAGATCATAAGGTCTCTTACTTGAAAGAAAAAAATACACCATTTGATTTTGTCAGATGTTTACATCTACATTTGGCAGGTACTTTTTTCCTGAAGGTTTAACATTGCATTCAAGATATACATTCTTTTCATCAGTTCATGCAAGACCTTGGCTTATATTCTACTGTTTGAGCTGCATGAGTGCCCAATATGAATGCCCAATTTTTGTAAACGGTTCTCATTTGTGTTTTTTTCTTTCCTGCATAAAGCCATCAGTTATTATCTTTACCTTATGATATGTACAGTACATCTGTGCAGATTTCTTTTCCCATTCAACAGTTGACCCTCAGCTTGAATTCAGAAATATTTTTGTGCTGTTTTCACACGCTTTCACAGACTTTCACAAACGTAGTCTCGCTAGGTCAAGACCACAGCTGGGTCATGAAGTGAAAAAACAGGGAAAAAGTAAGAAAGAAATCAGGTCTGTGTTGACATTCATGGGGCAAAGGGCCTGCGCACATTTGCAGAGGTCATCGGAAAGTAAACACCTATTAATGGTTACCTGCTTGACGAACAGATAAGCAGGTCACGTTAATGATTAAGCCACAGCTCGCTGGGTTACAGGCCATGTGTGCACAAAAGCATGCTGGCCAAATACAGGTCTGCGTTGGTGCTAAAGAAACAAATAGTAATGGTTATAGGACAACAGCCTTTGAGCTGTGATGTATCAGTGCATCGAAACACACACACACACACCTGCAAGAGCAGTAAAAAAGCACACTTGTCAACAGCCATTAGCACATTCATGCAGGTACTGTATTGTGGGTGGTTTGTTGACTGTACAGTGCAGGTTAGAGCGAGAGAGAAAGAAGGAGGGGGTGAGAGAGAGATAGAGAAAGAACGAAAGAAAAGAAAAAAAAAAACACTCAAGTTCACAAGGTCATTTCCAGCCCAGGGATAAAGTAAACTGAGCGAAACTGCACAAGCTGCAACTTATCAGCCTGCCTGCATGCCAGAGCTTTCTCCTCTGTGTGTGTGTGTGTGTGTGTGTGTGT
>CAIGQW010014484.1:8926192-8941079 GCA_903798125.1 Danio choprae | reverse complement strand
TGTGTGTGTGTGTGTGTGTGTGTGTGTGTGTGCGTGCGTGCGTTTCACAAAACAAAACAGAACAAGATGATCGCTTCTGCTTTAAGTGCTTGTATCTTTCTCTGCTCAAAAACTGTAATCATAAACTTTCTCATGATTCACGCTATTCATAGAAACCTCGGATATTCACAAAATGTAATTAGGAATTAGACTTTTTGAACCTCTGTATTTGGAATGATTCTTGAGATTGTGTCCTTGAAGGAAACAAATATTCTTGTTTTTTCTCCCCCCTCAATAAACCGTTATCTTGGTTTAACGCATTCATCAAATTGTATGAGCTGATCAAGCATTTCCAGTGCATAACGTTATCTTAATGAACAAAATCTTAAGACTTAATGAAAACAGATATTCAAGGCTACTTGACAGGACATGGGCAATTCCTTTTCTTTCACACCAAGAATGTGTGTTTTTTTTTGTCCATGGTGGTCTAAAATGTTCATGAGCATCATAAAAATGTGTGTTTATATAAATAAATTAGTAGTTAAAATATGTCAAGCTCTCGCGCTGGTGTAACAGAGATATTTACACTCGAATCCTCCCTATAAACACACTCCCCTCAAAAAAGCCATTTGACCTTTTTTCCATCAATTACTTCGATATGTGGGTGTGAATTGTGGACACGCAGAAATTCCAGACATAATCGAAGTAACACTTTGCCATTTCGACTAGAGCTTTTAACATTGTGAAAAGTGCACCGCACTACTAAATACTTCAAAATGTTGTTAACGTTTTTATAAATGGGTGGAATTTAATTGTTTGTTTACCCCCACTCTTTTCTGGAGGTCACTTATTGCTTTTAATTGGTCTCCTATAATGTACTGTCACCGCATATTCTGCTAAAGCCGGCTTTTCTCAAGAGTGCTTTAAGTAAATCTTTGCTATTTGGTATCTATCGCTGTGCTAATTCCAAAGGTCAGGGGTAACCGTCGCAACTCGGTTTGTGTTAATTAAGAAATGAGAGGATTTCACTGGTCACCATCCTTCAAGCTGCATATAATAATAGAAACCTCCCTTGAAATGGCACTAAAAACATACTTCGACTGAAGTAAGGAAATATAAATGTCAGAAACCCTTGCGTAAATAACTAGGAGTGGGAGAGCTGTCTATCTCACCCCAAGAAAAGAAAAAAAAACACGGAGGAAAGAAAAGGGTCATCTGGTTTCCATTAGAAAGATAAAATGGTTCACTTGGAGCCTTTTACCAGCCTCTTTGTTTCTGGGAGGCGTCCATGCTTCTCTCTCCATCATCAGCCAGTTGACACAACATTAAAGGCTTCAAACGGCCAAGTCGGGCCCCTTAATCAAAAACTAATTGTAATAGATATTGGAGGAGTGCTAACACTCTGACCACTCGGGCTGGTATCAGTGGTCCAGAGCTGGAGATACTATTAAACACAACACAGACCTGATAGCTGCCACAGGGTAGAAAGAAGAACAAGAAGCAGAAGGGGGGAAAAGTGCTAAGTGCTACATATGGCTGAAAAGACACATGCGCTGTGAAACCACACTTCTTAAGATAAGTTTACCACCGTCCTGTCAAGCTGTGTTAGTTAGCAGCAAAAAAAGGAATTTGAAAACAAAACTTGAAAGTGGTCCCATCGAGGTGGTTGGGAACAAGGCTGAAAGGCCAGGAGAAAATGTCAGTTTGGGCAAAACATACACCCGATCGGCCTTTGAGTCTTATCAGTCCCTGGGGGGTCTGTCCATATTCTTTTCCACAAAATATTTCGGGGTAGAGTTCTCTGGAGGATGATGACACATTTCTTCAGGTTTTATTTTTACAAGTATGTGTTTCTAAATATGGATGTAGGTCATTTCTGTGAACTTTTTAGACGTGAGGTTCAGCTGATATTTAATTATTTATGCAACATATTTTCAGTGTAAAAAATTTAATAAACACAGTTTAAGTTTTTAATAAAATCTTAATTTGATTGTTCTGTGTAAATCTTGAAGTTCCAGTTAATGAATGTGTGCAAATGTTTATATTTTGTATTGTTTGCATACAAACAATGCAATATACAAACATCTCTGCACTGATTTTTTATTTATTTATTTATTCACAGTAATAATTTGTAAATCCCTAAAATGAATAAAAAAAAATATTTAATTTTTATATTTATATTAGAAATTAGAAATGGAATTTAAATATAATATGTATTTGTGCAATTTTGTGCAATTCTTTTAATTTTTTAAAAATTATGTCAGCATGTTTTATACCCCTTAATTTATGTCATCTTATTGATATTACAACTTGTAATACTGAAAATTAATTACAATGTTAAAAAAATTTAAATATTATATTACAGCTGTTTTTGATACAAGTATTATGTTTAAATGTTATTTTATGTTAGGTGTGTCAGTAATCAATGGAATGTGCTTGAATATGTCTATATGACTAATATGGCTATAATGTAAACAAAACATGTAGATAAACAGTCATACATTATATTATGCACAACTTTATAACTGAAACTTTATCGTTGACATGAGTATCAGTTTAACATTGTCCATATGCTCATGTGTGCTTTGTGTATGCATGTATGTTCAAGACTCTGATTGAGAATTACTCTGTGACCTTAAACATTGGAAGTCAGTACGTGTTGCCAGATTTAATTAAACTAATTGATTCCCTTGCATTTTTATTAGCAACGGTCATTAGAATATCTAGACTTTCTGGCAGGCAAGACAGATATGAACTTTAAGGAGCTTTTTCTCATGTATATTAACCTCTCTGACACGCTCCTGCTTAGCATATTGGAATCCCTGTCGAAATTCATGTCCGAGACTGGGGCGGGCTGTCTTGTCAGAATGATCCATAATGCAATTCACATCGCTAGCAGATGATTGAGTTAAGAATTAGGACTTCAGATACACTTGTCTTCCTCACACCGCCTGACTCAGTGGCATAGCCCATTCTTTAGCAGTAAGTCACGCAGTCTGCTAATAAATCTACCGTACTAGTGAAGAGTAACCAGACTGATGTTGGCAGTACAGACAAGCGTAATCCAAAGAGTTGATGCTTGGAGTACATTAAAAGTTGACAGCGTTATCTCTGTGAATTCCAATGAAGGCGATGGTGGAATATGCCAAGAGAAACTATTGGAAAAGCCTGTAATCCCGTCCTAAATGAGACATAGCTGCTGCTAATTCAGTATTCCCTCAGTCCTGTCAGTCAGCTGTCATTACTAATAACCTGGCTGGGGGTTTCATAGTCTGTGTTTACAAATGACATTCTCACCCTGTCGCAGGGTCACCCGGAGTGACATTTCAATAGCTCAGAGTTAAAGGGCCAGTAAACCCCAAAATAAACACTTTCTAATTAGGTTGCTGTCTCACCTGACCATAGAACCGGAGTCTACCTCTAATTATTGCTTGTCATATTGAATTATCATGTTAGACTAGCTAGAGGCAATATATTGTGTTGGAACCAGAGGCGGTGCAATGTACCAATATTGATGATAATCATAAATATTAAAAAGTACATTTCGAGAATTGAGTTTATTTTACTTACATTTTTATGCTGCTTTGGTAGGTTTTAATTATATATTATGTACAGTTGAAGTCAAAATTATTATTTTCTTTTCTTTTCGAAATATTTCCCAAATTATCTTTAACTGAGCAAGGAATTTTTCACAGTATTTCCTATAATATTTTTACTACTGGAGAAAGTCTTATTTGTTTAATTACAGCTAGAATAAATACAGTTTTTAATAAAAATAATTTTAAAAGAACATTAAAACAGGTCAATATTATTAGCCCCCTTAAGTAATATATTTTTTTCGATTGTCTACAGAACAAACCATCATTATACAATGATTGCCTAATTACCTTAACTTGCCTAATTACCCTAATTAGCATAGTTAAGCCTTTAAATTGCACTTTAAGCTGAATACTAGTTTTAAAAAAGTTAAGTGAAATATTATGTACTGTCATCATGGCAAAGATAAAATAAATAATTAGAAAGTATTAGTTATTAGAAATGAGTTATTAAAACTATTATGTTTAGAAAAGTGTTAAACATTTGAATTAAACGTTAAGCAGAAATTGGGGAAAAAAATATACAGTATATTAAACAATGTAATGAATCATGTTTTGTGATTTATGATTCATTTGATCTGTGGATTCATTGGAAAGTTTAACCATCATTTTCAAATATCGCAAGTAATTTTAAACCATTCATGCATACGGTTTCAAAGGAGAATAATGCATTTTTCTGTATGCACAGAATCTCAGATAGCAGTTTAAAAACCAAACTGTGTTCTCTTTCACCACAGAAAAACCCATACAAATTTGTCCGAATACACATCTTGATGAGTATTTACATATACACAGTGAGTTATGTCTTTAGTAAATGTAAATGTGGTTAAAGGCGATACATGTGTATCAGTATATTGGGTCCGTGCATTAGCTCTTAACTCTAAATTATACTTCTTTTTGTATACATATACTAGCATGTGGCCTAGTAATCTTAAAACTTGTAATCTACTCTATTAAAGGTCCCATGAAATTAAAATAACGTTTTTTAGATGATGGTAACCGTATTGTTAGTATTTAGGAAATCTATAAGCTAGAGCACACTAAAAGAGTGACAAAATCTGCGTTAATGAGATATAAAACTGATATAAACATGTAAAGCTAAGTTTTATTCAAGTCACCCCATACTTCAGTTTCTCATCAAATCGTGACCAATCCAAGACGCTTCACATATTATGTGCTTAATCTCAACCACTCTCACAGAGTGGCAGAGTGGGGATAAAACAAAATGCTATTGACTGAAGGGGGAGGGGCTACAATATGTCCCACCTTCTCTTCATGTTTTGGTTGAGATTACATCAAACATTGAATAAAAATTCACATTTCAAAGCACTTCATGGGATTTTTAAGTGCAGGTCTTCCTTTTGGATGCAATATTGGGATTCATTGCCCATAAATAAATACATAATAATAAAAACAGCTCTGTTACAATATTAAATCATCACCTGAATAAAATGATGCAATCAACTAAACTAACCCTAACTTAACCCACATGGACTGAACTTTCATTACGAAAACAACAATAAATGTACACCATTTTAGCACACACAGACACACGCACACCTGCAATGCTCAAATGATCCGTTTCTATCCCACACCCAAATATATGCCTGAGTGTTGTAATTGTTTGGCAAATGCATGCCTCTCTCACCCAACATTGCCCAGCCTGGGCTGCCTCACTCCCCTGTGGATAACAAATGGGCCTTTTCTCTCCGAATTTGAGGCTAAACGATGGTTTCGCTTAGAGAGCAAAGTGACTGTCCGTCTTCATAACAGTGCTCTCCATCAAAGAGCAATGAATCCCATCCCATCCGACTGGCCCTGATTAAACACAGGCAATGGATATCCCCCTTCACCCCCCCACCCGTTCTCTGCCAAGACCAAGCAAAGCCAAAAGCCCTGCTATGTCAGCCTTAGCACCTGCAGCTATCAGCTTCTTTTTCTCTGGTAATAAAACACTCCTCACATCTGGAGCGCTGAGATGCTTGTTGCTGCTGCCGCACACTTTCATTTAAATCGAATTACCAAATGACTCGTATATTGAAAAGGTCGCGCAAAAGGGCTCACAGGTCACGAAGAGCAATAGCTTTGGGCGCTTAGCTCTTTTTTGCATTTTTGAGCTTTTTATTATCTGTTATTCAAATTTGCATATCCATTTGAGATGCTAAAAATGTTTAGAGGTTTGATGAGAAGCGCATATATTGGCAGTGAGAACTGTGAGCAAGCTGTTACGCATAACCTTGTTGTAGGGTTATAGGAAATGTCATGAAAATTAGAAAATTATAAGCAAATCAAAACAAAGGATATTTCTTTTTTCTCAAAGATTAAAGATCAAAGGTCTTATCTGGAAACAGTTTATTTATTTAATTTAAAATAATAATAAAAATCTGTAACGTGGATAATAGTAAGTTTTCTTAATATATATGGTGAATAACCGTAAATTGACTTTCTCAGATTTTACTGCATTCTTTTTATGACTATGGTTCTTTTTAGTTATTTACATTAGAGCTACGTTACATCTAATTTTGATAAATAATGTTTATTGCATTACTTAAATTTTATCTACGTTACTATGATGGTGTTTAGTGGTTATGTGAATGACACTGAGCACATTCTATATTTTATGTTTCTCTGTTTTGTGGGAAAAGTTGTTTGTGATGAGCATTGGTGCATCATATCACTTTCTTATCTCCACATGCTTATGGTTGTGTTTTTGTCTGTGTAAGATATTTATGTAGATGTCAGTACTTCAAAACATTGGTGTATACCACTTTACCATTAAATTATATTTACCATTGCCATTTCATTCATTCATTTTCATTACGGCTTAGTCCCTTTATTAATCTGGGGTCTCCACAGCAGAATGAACCGCCAACTTATCCAGCAACCCATCTCTGGGAAACATCCATACACACCCATTCACACTCATACACTACGGACAATTTAGCTTACCCAATTCACCTATACCGCATGTCTTTGGACTTGTGGGGGAAACCGGAGCACCCGGAGGAAACCCACGCCAACACGGGGAGAACATGCAAACTCCACACAGAAACGCCAACTGATCCAGCCGAGGCTCGAACCAGCGACCTTCTTGCTGTGAGGCGAACGTGCTATCCACTGCGCCACCGTGAGGCATACCATTGCCATTATACCATTAAATTAATTTAATACAGTAGTTTACCATAAAATGTAGACATTTATTTTATGCTTTTACTGTATTTTTATCAGTATAATTTGGGCAACCACAGCTGCCATTTTACTGTAATTTTACAGAAAATACAAAAAAAACTGTAATACAATGAAAAGTCTATCTAGTATATATTTGAGTATACATTTACTCTTACAGTTTAACAATGTATTTATATTGGGGGGGGGGGGGGGGGGTGTGCGTGTTTGTTGTTACAGTTATATACAGTTACATATACATGCCTGTTTTTTTCTTTTTAAAAATATTTTTTTATGGCACAAACTATATTTGGTTTTATAAAAGATCAGAATTCAAAATGTGACAACCTTTAATTAAAGTACCCTGTATGTCACTGTATACGCTCTGTTGTTTTTGCACACATTTGAAGAGCAGGTAAAACAAGAAGAAGGATTATATGAACCGTTTGAGTGATAAGTTTGAGCCAGTTCACTGACTTTTATGACTTGTCGCCTGCTGTTCACATGTTGATGTGTTTTCATGTTATGGTCTTGCTCCATGAAAACTTCTCATTTTCTTGCACCCAATGTCCAGAATGGCTGTCAGGGTTAAGTTTAAGCTTTCACAGGCGTACAATGACAAAGTAATGGTGTGTTAAATATATGCTCAAAGGCTTTTGGATGAACCGCATTAATGTATAACTGAAAAACGACACACACCGCAAAGTTGTACCAGTATTATATATATTTACTGCCTGTATTCTTTCATAATGCGCTAAAATAACATAGAGATTAAACCGTAGCCTGTGGTATTCAAGTGTAACACCCTCATTCAGAACAGAACAATGTTCCCATGTTGGCGCAAGACCAAGAGTTTTCTGGAAAGTCAGCAAAGCAAGACAGACACTACAATCTTGATAGGCTTGTCTTGTTTTAGTGTTGGGTTTCCATCAATTTCAAGGGGGTAAAATCTTACACCACTGAGGCTGCAGGCACAAAGCATTGCACAGCTATTGCAGGATGGGAGCTTGAAGCTCTTAGGAACATTAGCCTGAAAGAAAACAAACGTGGGTCAACTGAATTAACCCAACTCCACACTGGCAACCAAGGAAAACTCCCAACAAAGAGCCTGTCATCTCTTACTGACAAGGACCAATCTGTACACACTGACCTGAAGTGTCCTGGAGACTACAGGAAACTCCCCTACATACTGAATACTCAACCAGAGATTTTTTAAAAAGTAGCATAGAAGTAGTGCTGGTTGTTTAACACTTTCTTTTGTTTAGAGAACACAAATCTCTTTTTTTTTTCACTTATATGGTACTGTGGAAATTGTACTTTATGGAGCACCATAGGGAAGTTATGGAAGCCGTTTAAACCACAACATCAAAAAATAAATATATGTATAAATATATATATATATATATTGATCATGTGGTTTATACAGCTTCCTTAACTTCCACATAATGCTCTGTGAAGGTATTTGTGAATATAAACTTGGAATTCTGACATGTCACACAAATAAGACTTTTCAACAAATAATAGACAAAATTTCAGGCAAATAATTTTTTTTTCTAACAAGGTCATTGAGATTAATTTTAATCTCACAATTCTGACTTTACCCTTAACAACAAAATAAGTCAGAGCTGTGAGATATAAACTGAAATACCAGACATAAACTCACAATTGTGGGGATAAAAGTGAGAATTGGCAGTTTTGAACTCTCAAAAAGAAAGCGTAATTTTGAGATTTCATCTCAGAATTGTGAGACATAAACTGACAACTGTTAGGAAAAAGTCAGAATTACAAGATATAAACTCACATTTCTCAAAAAGAAAAGATAGATCATCTCAAAATATAAACAATCAACTGAAAAGTCAGAATTCTGAATTTATGTCTCATAATTCTGTTTAAAACTGACAGTTTTTACAGTTTTTTACTCTAAATTCATTCATTTTCAATTGGCTTAGTCTTTATTTCTGCCACGGCGGAATAAACCGCCAACTATTCCAGCATATGTTTTATGCAGCAGATGCCTGTCTAGCCGCAACCCAGTACTGGGAAACACCCATACACACTCATTCACACACACACTCATACACCATGGCCAATTGAGTTCATCCAATTTACTTATAGTGCATATCTTTGGATTGTGATGTAAACCATAGCACCCGGAGGAAACCCACGCGAACATGGGGAGAACATGCAAACTCCACACAGAAATGCCAACTGGCCCAGCTGGCACTCAAACCAGCGACCTTCTTGCTGTGAGGCGACAGTGCTAACCACTGAGCCACCGTACTGCCTTACTCTGAATTGTAATTGTAAATTATAAATTCGCCATTTGTGACATGATCAGAAATATGAAAAAAGTTAGAACTGTATAAAGAAATGAACTCAGATTTATGTGACAAACGCAATCGTAAAAATTAGGTCAAGATTTGTAAACTCACAATTTAATTCAATAAAAAACCATGTCAGAATAACAATAAGTCAGGATTGTGAGGTTATTTAAACTATTTGTTTAAATTTCAGAAAAATGTAATGCAACTGAGAAACTCAAGAAAAAGTCAGAACTGTTACTTTTTTCTCTCAATTGAAAGTTATCTTTATTGAAAGTAGAAATGTAGAAACATATCTGAAGAAGAAATGTCAGAATTGTGAGATAAATAACTAACAATTAGCTTTTTTAAGAGTTATGTTTAAATTTAGGTAAAGTTCTGAACTTCTCATAAAAATAAATAGCAAAAAGTAGGAAGCAATAAATGTTCAGTCTTGATCAGTTAAAAGAAGATAATGAGCATATAGTTCTTTGCAAACGGATTATCAAATCATCATGTTATCATGCTTTGAAACAAAGCAAAGCATGCTATTTAATTTCCAAGAAAACAACATTATATTAATTGAGCTGCTGCTGCATAGCAACACCACAATAAATTAACTGTTTTTTTTTCTGTGGTGGCAATACTGCAACCATTACTCCATTGTTCAGTGTCACATTATCCTTCAGAAATCATTCAGATATGATAATGTGGTGCTCAAGAAACATTTCATATTATGAATGTTGAAAAAAAAAAACTATATGTCAATGTAGATAGTTAAAATAAGTTTATACAAAGTTTTTTTTTTCTAAACATTCAAGACTATCAAGTTTTAAAGACCAACTTTAAAGATAATACATACTAGTAAATATATAGCATTTGAACCAAACACGCCTGTGTTTACAATACATTTGTAAGCATTTAAACCAAGCAGTTCAATGTGAGGTTGTGTTTCTCCCTCACGTAGCATTACAGTAACGGCAGGATATTAGCTAATGTCATTATCTCTTCTCCGAGGTCAAAAGGCCTAATCTTGTATTATAGGATTTGTAAAAGACAGAAGTGATCTTATTCAGGCTCCTGGATAACAGGCAATAATACCCAGTTATTTTGGATTGTGTCAGAATGCCTTATCGTTAAACCTTAGCATGTTTCATCGCATGTAAAGACCAACAATAAGTAGTTTGATGTCTACTTCTTTGCAAAAGAGCACATTAACAGGGTAAACGCATCTGTCAGGCGCATACATTAAGCTGCAATTATCTGCAGCAACTAGGAAATGAATTATCAGTCTTTGAACTTGATTTAGCACGTCAGAGATGTCCAATAGCATGCATTTAATCTATTAGTCCCACTACGCCTAGTCCTCTATTTGTCCACACGCTGAGTTGCTTGGCAAACAGGTGTCCGTTGTGAATGACTCTCCACCTCCCATTATGAAAAGCTACCTTTACTAACAGCCCTGTATTAAAGTGTCATTATCTCCTCCACCCCTCTGTCTTGTGTGCCATGCACAAATGGAATCCAGGACTCTGGTCTTTTATAATTCGTTTTTTTTTTTTTTTCTCTCTCCCTCTGCTGGGTATAAATGTCAACGTCCTATTGTGCGAATTACAGGCATTCCCACATCAGCGCTGATTGTTCCATGTGTAGTGGTGGGAGCAGAATAGAGCGATTGATTTCAGATAATGTAGAACCAGACAAAATGCCACTGGACTTGGCAGGGCCCCTATTGTCTAAGTTGGCAGGCTGAGCCAGAGACCTGAATCTGAGACAAGACTGCGCTGGGGACCGGCAGAAAAAGAACGCCTCAGTGGTGTGGATTTCACCGACTGTTATAATACAATTTGTCAGGTTTTATGATGTCACTGACAGCTGGAATTCATCCCCTTAACCTTTTCAGGTTGTGCGCTTTAATGCGATGCAAAAGCTATAATTTGTCACCTAGCGGAGGATTATTTACTAAGTCAAACTTGCTTTAATGGTAGAAGGTGAAGTATTCATGGTCTAGTCTATGTAGTTAGATGCGCACAAACAAACATTGTTGGCTCTGCTTTTATCATTGCTCCACCCCAGAGTAGTGGCATCATACGGGGGTTTTTATGACATAGTGTGGCTGAAATTATTTGGTAAAATTCAACCCTTTAATTTTATGACATTCTTTTTTTTAATGGCAAAACCACACTTTATCAAAGAGTTTGGACTCAAATGAATTGAAAACAGGCTGAATTTCTAGCTTTCGGTTTCTTGAATGATACCTGTACTGTGTGCATGCGTGTGTGTCTGTAATATGCAAAGGCAGCTGGAACTGGAGATTTAACAGACATTTAACATATATTTTGGGTTGTTTGCGGTTTGCAACACATGGTTTTCATGCACATCTTGTCAGGGAAGCGCAGCTCTGTAATCATCAGTAAATCTCCTCTGAAGGCCAGAGCGTGCTCTTGTGCGGAAACTGAAAATATGCAGCAAAGAAGAGATCCAGGAAATCAAACAGTGTATTTAATTGCTTTTATTGATTCAATCTGACTAACAATCACATACTTACGATATCATCTCAAGTTTATCTGTCACGTCTTCAGTTTTAGAATCTCGCCTTTTTTGTGTGTAGCTTGTCAATGGCTCTGTGTAGTAAATGCTGTTTCATCTAAAAGTAGGTACAAAATGCGAATGGCAATCACATTCGATTAACCACACAGCCCTAATTCTGGTGTAAATATTTTTTATTTTCTTATATTTAGTTTAGTTTGCAAGTGTGTTTTAATTGGTTAAATTTGCTCAGAAATATTTTAGGTCATTTTTTAATTTCCTGTACTTTAATAGATTTTTAAATTTAGATTATTAATTTTATTATTAATATTGTTTAAAATAATGTTCCACAAGATTTTCCATGTTTGTACTTTCATTTTTCATACAGTCTTTTGTAATGTCAATTGAACAAAGTTCAGTTTTTTACTGACATGATTTTGGAGGGAAATCAACAATACAAATGTCATTATTCACACAATTGTATATTTTAAATGTTCATTTCTAAATATTTATCATATAATTCAGCTTTTAATGTTCACACTATTGAAAAGCATATAATTGTCACATAATTTGCAATCTATTGATTCTAAAACAAAGTATTTAAATCTAAAAGTAATCCAAATGTAGTCAGAATGCAAAGACTAAAATAACTAATTTAGATTATCTAGATAAATAATCTATATAGTGTTACTGGTTACAATTCTGTAATTTACAATCAATATCGAACAACTATTTGTAAGCAATCTACCCTGCAGTTATTATTATAGCATTTATTACAAGGAAATTTCAACTATACATTTTTTTTTCAAGCATTTCACAAGATGTCGCATGCGCCATTGATCTGAATACTAACAGTGACCTGATGATGGCAGGCCACAGAGGTAACAACAGTCCATACAGTTCACTGTAAGGTCACCCTCCTCCTTTCCCTTTTTATTCCAAAAACTAGATGTAGTTCCCACAACCCTAGCATGGAATATGCTTCATAATGTGTGTTTTCATGCATCTGGCTCAATAAGTTGTCGGATAATTGATATATTGATTGGTTATGTCATCATGTGTTGGTATAGAAGCTGTCATGTGGATGGCAGAACAATCCACGGACCCCATTGTTCATTCATCAGTGCTCCGTGTCTTGGTTTGCTGCAGGCCAGCCAGATAAGCATCAGTAGATGATTGGGCGCACACATTCTTAACATGGCTGACCCGTGACATCTTGGGGGCAGTCGGGGAGTCTGTCATTATGCGTACAATGCCCGGCTTTCTTTCCTCTTATCTTTGCCGATGACATTGAGAGTTTTTGCATTAACTCATTAACGACAAGACTCATCATTACAGGGCTGGTGGGAGGGACACGGTGTGTCTCTGAGCGGGCGACACTTGGCACGGAGGAATGCGGGCTCAATCCAATCCCTGTTTTCACTCTCTCCGGGGGCTTTGATATGAGCGTTAGTGATTGAGGGATGGGCCAGTCAAGTCCAAAGGCTTCGAAAGTCAACAAGTGACCTTTTTTTTTTTGCTTTTTGTTTTTTTTTTTTGTTGTTGTTGGTGGTGGTGCACAAGCCAGTGCTGAATAAATGAAAGTTAAACACGGACTCACAGTTGCTAACAACCACCGCTTGCCCTATCTGGAGAAAATGTTAGTCTGCATGACATGTAAGTTTAAAGAGTGATCTCTTAAGCTCCAGAGGTCCTTCACTCGAGGGCTTTTTGCTGCCAGGAGCTTATGAAGGCCAGGGTGTTTGGCCTTTGCGCATAGCTAACAGTGCCAAGGCCTTGACTCTTGTGGTTTGCCTCTGTCAAACACGGCATGGCTCTGAGAAAAAAGCTCAGCTATGCCGTGCCTGTTTCTTCATCCATTAACGTTTTCAACACAGTTATATAGAGGGAAGAAGAATAAGAAAAAAATGGGGATGGGGGAGACAAGAGAAGAAAAAAAAACTGTCTGGGAAAGATTGATAGCTTTGCTCTGTGGTTCAATTGTAAATTAGAATGCAAGTCTCTCCGGGATACAAGGGCTCTATTTGTGATTAAGAAAAAAGGCTTCATAAGTGAGAGATAGAGGAAAAGTTTGCTCCCTCTTACGCACAGGCAATTAGCTTGATGAAATGGCCCTCACTGTTTTGTGCCCTGGATATGTAAACTGATATTATAATAATGGGGCTGACTGCTTGTTCTGTTATTTTCACCTTGAGTTGAACAGGAGGAGGCGTTATGGTGTACACAAAGCATTGTCTTGTATAACACCGCAAAACCCAGACCCCCGGCGAGCCCAGAACTGCAGATACGATGCAAAGCGAGGTGACAGGAGAAACAAAGCAGACTCTCAGGTACAGGAGTGAGCTTAGCAAAGCTCATTGCCAGCACGACAAAGTGATAAAGAACTTTTATATGCCTCATAGAAATAATGGTGAAGTGAGCTTAGAGACTTGGCACAGTATAGCTGCCCACAGCAGGAGTCTCACCTACCTCAATTTCTTCTGCTTTCTCATGCAAGGCAAGGACACATTAAAAGTTATGATCTGTTTTTATATTGCAACGCGATTTTTATCAGGTATTGTTTTGTTTTGTTTTTTCATGCCTTTTCACACCTGTCTCCACTTGTTTGCATTTGAAGAAATCCAAAGTGTTTGAAAGCCTTATTTGGTTTGACTTTAGTCTAAATAATGAACTGCCGTCTGTGACTTATGCTTGTTTTACTAAGCCCTTGCCTCAAATCTGCTGACATTTGCAAAACCAGACTTCATCAAAGAAGCATTTATACTCAAATGAAGTGAAAACAGGCTGAATTTAACGACTTCACTTCTAGCTCTGACTCTGCTTATTATTTTTATTTTATTATTGTTGTGTGTTTATTTGTTTGTTTTTTTTATGTGAGGCATAAATGTAGTCAAATAACTGTCCTTAGCAATAAATTATATGGAACAATGTTAATTAAGTGAACAGTAGATATATCATAACAGAACTCAGATGGCCAATCAAAACAAAGGAGGCAGAGCTTCAAAAAAAAAAAAAGTTATCAAAAATGAATTTCAGCACGGGTTGAAGTTTTAAACAGCAAAATAATATTAGGTAAGATTGTAGCAAGTGGGGTAGTACAGTAAAAGTTTACTATAAATAAAATGTGATTATTTTATTAGCTTGTATTTGTAAAAAATCTGTAAAATGTAAGTTATTTAGTTAAATATAAAAAGTATTACAAAATTACTTTTTATTATTTAATAAAATAAAATACAAAAATAGTTTTTGGTTTCGGATACCGGACAATTTTGAGAAATATATATATATATATATATATATATATATATATATATATAT
>CAIGQW010014484.1:8892843-8913788 GCA_903798125.1 Danio choprae | reverse complement strand
CTCTCTCTCTCTTTCTCTCTCTCTCTCTCTCTCTCTCTCTTCTGTCGTTCTCATCTCTTCCTTTTTGGCTCTTTGATTACTTTTGAAAACATTTATATTCCCTAATAACTTGGGTTTAGTCTAGTGGCCAGCGATCAAATCCAGAACGGTACAGTAATGCTGAAAAGTGTGTGTGGAAAATAATATCCATCTCTAATTGTTTATAACAGCTAAGAAATGGAAACTTAGTAATTTTTTGCAATAAAAATGTCAGTTACAGCTCCACGTTAAA
Source organism: Danio choprae (assembly GCA_903798125.1). Taxonomy (NCBI): domain Eukaryota; kingdom Metazoa; phylum Chordata; class Actinopteri; order Cypriniformes; family Danionidae; genus Danio; species Danio choprae. Next base: position 8,913,517 of record CAIGQW010014484.1, on the reverse strand, counting down.
TGAAAATTTAGAGCTGTACTACAACCAATGTTTAGTTATTTTCAAACTCACATCATTCACTTAAGCATTTATATTTAAATGCGGACTGTAGACTTCATAAGAATGGTATGAGTGAGGGGGATGAGGACAAATCCCTTGTAGCTGAATATATCTCAAGAAATAATTGAGTTATTTGTCAAAGTTTTATGTATCTTTATATAGTATCAGAATAACTTCAAAACAGAAATATGGTCAAAATAACAGGGTTGTTTATTCTACCGTATGCTCATTTCTTAATTGAAGTCAAAATTATTAGCCCTCCTTATTATTAGCCCTTTTTCTTTTTCAAATATTTCCCTAATTCATTTTTCACAGTATTTCCTATAATATTTTTTTTTCTTCTGGAGAAAGTCTTATTTGTTTTTTTTCGGCTACAATAAAAGCAGTTTTATTTTATTTTTTACTATTTTAAGGTCAATATTATTAGACCCCTTAAGCATTTTTTCGATTCTTTACACAAGAAACCATTCTTATACAATGATTTGGTTAAGTACCCCAACTTGCCTAATTAACCTATTTATACTTTTAAATTGCACTTTAAGCTGATTACTAGTATCTTAAAAAATTATCTAGTAAAATAGTATTTACTGTCATCATGGTAAAGATTAAAGAAATCAGTTATTAGGAGTTAGTTATTAAAACTGTTTAGAAATGTGTTGAAAAAAAAGTTCATTCCGTTAAACAGAAATTGCAGAAAAAAATATACAGGGGCCTAATAATTCAGGAGGGCTAATAATTCTGACTTCAACTATATATAATTTGTAATAAATAGTAATTAATGATATAGTATAGTATAGTATAGTATAGTATAGTATAGTATAGTATAGTATAGTATAGAATAGTATAGAATGGTAAATAATTAATGACAGAAGCTAAATAATTTTTAGCAACCTGACCCTATCTTAAAATCCCATCTTTATCTGTAGTGTAGTTAATATATTATTCGAATTTAATAATAACAAACAACATGCATTGAGGAGCAGTTTATTTACTTTTGGCAGAAGTTATTGTACAGCATTTTTGTTTTTAAATTCAACATTTCTACTCATCATAAAAGCTATTACCATTATTATGTACAATCACATCACAGCACACGGTGTAGAATTACCATACATGCGTAGATGATTCAAGCAGTTTGTTGTCAGCTGACCCAATGATCCTGTTGCCTGTAAAAGAATCCATTACAGGTTAGTTGCTCCAGTAACTCAAACACATATGTTAAGGCTTACCTTCCCTGCATTTTGGCATTGTGGGATGTTTACATGACGTTCCTCCTCCCATCGTGCATTAGGTGTTGATGTCAGCACTAAGCATTCTTCAGTCCATGTAGTCCTGCAGAGCTCTGACACAATGCACTGCTAGTCTGCCAGACCGCTGATTATACCTAAAGTTATAAACAATTGATCATAGCTTAATTTGTCAGTAGCAACAAAATTATTATAATCTATCATTTGTACTGTATTTCAGTGAAAATCTTCGCTCAAAGGCCACTTTTACACTTTATTTGTTTTCAAGTATTGTATATACAAATCAACTTTTTAAAAGTCTGTCAATGATGATCAAATGTAAAAACGAAATTAATTGAAATGCTTTAATTTACTATGCACTGACATTTAAACTAATAGTTTGATACAATGCAGACATTGTGTCTAGAGACATCTGTTTGCATTGCATAGTACTTAAAAAACACCTGCATGTAATAATTTCTATAAACACATTCATAATTATATTGTTAACCCTAAATCTACCCCTTTTACCCTACCTAACCCTTAAACCTGCGCTTAACCTTATTTATATCCCACCTAAATTTCAACTGAAGTGTATTAGGTTATTTTATGGTATTTTTGTTATAGACTAACTTTATATTTGATAATTGAGCATTATTAACTAACTGCATGTACTTACTATATTGTTAGGGTTAGGATGAGGGTTAGTTAGATGTAATATTATGCTAATTTATTGTTATTACTATAGTTAGTACATGAAATGTGTAAGAAGGACACCAATATAAAGTTAACCTGTTTCTGCAACAGAACTTGAAAAAATTAAGAACACTGTACCTAACAATTAATCTTTCTGATGTAAGTGGATAGTAGTCAAAGGCACCAATATAAAGTGACACCAAATTAATAATACAAACATCATGCTTGTAAATATAGAAATGCAAGTCCATATATTATTTTTTTATTATTATTTACTATGTTTTTACTTTGATGTGACGTTAAAAGAAAATGGATGTTTGGCATTCAGTCTAAGAGGAGATTATTGAAACAAATTAAGCTTTTGCTTTTTAAATTGGCTCTGTAATCCATCATTGGAGAATCGAACTCTGTGATCTATCATGAATCCGCTGGCTTTTTAGATTGGCCCTTAGGGCAAACAGAAATAGACAGGGAGAGGGTAACCTGCACCAATTGAATGAATCAATCACACAGAGACACACACAGACACACACACACACACAAGTACAGCAAAAAGTGTTTTGTTTTTTTTATTTATATATACATCGCTAATTATTTTTGTTTTTAATTGCTGATCATCAAGTTTAAACTTTTATAGTTTTTATTATTTTTTAATCAATATTAAATATATTATAGCATCCCCTCTAAATCTGACACGTTCATCAAGGCCTTCATTTTAATATTTTATAAGTTGTAAGGAAAAAAAAACTCTAAGTTATATGTACCAGCTGATAAAAAAAGTAAGCTTACACTCATAGTCAAACCAACAAACATTGCAATTAACTCTCAACTTAACTAATGTTTGTTAACGTCACATTGCCATACGGGCATGCAACAACAAATAGCAATAATCACTTAAAAATCTTTTCATAATTAGATGCTGCTGTTAAAGATTAGCTGCATATGGCAAACCATTAGCATAACCTCATATCACATACTACTGTTGCATTGTATCAGATTAATGACAGCAAAACTTAGTTTTTAATTCATTTATTTGCACTATAAGTGTATTTAGCTGAAGTATAACACTTGAGTTCTATTATGTATAGTTCTATTATATTACAGTTGTAGCTGTATAAACTGGGTCTGATTCTCTACTGCAGAACTATAGCAGGTCATATGAATATGCTTTCAGTCTAGTTGCACTCTGATATTATTCCTAGAATTTAAGACTTAAAAAAGGAACACAGAGTTCAAGTTGTATATGCTATACCTCTAGATGATCTTTTATCGTGGACTACGGATTGATCCATATTCTTGTCTTTAAGAGTGAAATGCATATCAGGAAAACTTGCTGTCCTGTGAAGAAACAGCGAGTCTTCTGAATTCCCAGGACAATGGTGTTGTTTTAAGACTGAAGGTAATGCTGAACAAATTACACCATATTTGGGCACAGAGCCAGGCTTCTGTAGAGAATAAAACCATAATCCTATTCAATTTGCCCGTAACCGATATGAGATTTTCTTCAATGAGTTGGAAGAATATGTCAAGGGAAGTTTTTTTTTTTTTTTTTTTTAGATCTTTTTAAATGACAAACAATAAAAATGACAGCATTGCGTGGGAACATTTACTTCAAACGCATACTTTTTTCATTAATGTATTTATATAAATTATATTTTAAAGAAAACTTCTGGTTTAGGTGGGACTGTCCAATAGTGAGCATAATCTTCATTTCATTAATTGAACGTTAACTGAAAACAAGTACACACAGGTAATGCAGTCTACCATGTCAGTTTCAGTGTGTTAAAGTTACTGAAAAAGTTCTGTTCTAAATTATGTTTTTAAAATCTTTCTTTTTTAGCTTCTGCTTAGTTAAATGTCATTACTAAAATAAAAGGTTAAACAGCATTATAAATGTTGTTTATCCTAATTTTTAAGTCACTAATAGACTATTATACATTTCATTATAAGTGCAGATATGCACACATCGTGTTTACAAGTATAATGAGTCTGAAACTGATCATGCTTTTTTACGTCTAAAAATCCGGCTCATTTTCAATTGCAACTGCAATTTTGTATTGGCCAAAAGAATTGTTATTGCTAATTACTGCGAAATATCAGAAAATGCTTCACCGTCGCAACAGATGTGCTATATAGACTGCAACCACACCAGCTGACAGGTCTATTACTTGCTCGTTTGGACACGTTTTAAACCACAGCGTCTTATCCAGTGGTTTTCAATCCTTCATAAGACCTACAGAATATTCATTCCTGTGGGTCCCACCAGAATTTAAACCGCTGATCAGATCAGCGCAAATACAGACACTTAAATAATAATGAACATTGTAATTAATTAGTAAAAATTAACGCTATTAGCGCTATTAAAAATACTAAGTATAAATAATATAATATTATTAACATTATTAATAATATTGTGATTATTATTATTGTTGTTATTACGCATCTAATATTAATTAACTACAACTACATTTTTAATATTAGTGTTACGTCTTGGTGCAATATGGTATAAATATTTCATGATGCATCAAATTAATAGACCAAGGATTTCGGAGATGCGTTTCTGCTTTTTTGATATTATTGGTAGCCAATTTATATTTCAAAGGATACATTATGTTTATGTATTTCAGACTTCTGATCATCCGCTTTAATCAGTCTCCTCGTGTTGATTAGCCTGGTTAACCTTTGCTCCATACTGGGTCCGCAAGGGTTAATCAGGCCAGGATCTCGGTGACCCGAGGGTCAGATTCCCTCTATCTCATGCTTGAAGGATACGGTGGAGGCAGCGATAAGATTAGGGTGAACTTTCCTCTTCCAACCTATCAAAGCGCAATAGACACCTGCGCCTAAACCTGCGCTTTTGAGAATTACCATGTCATGTCAACGACTTAAAATGAGAATAATAAATGACCTGTGATTGTGTTCAATATAACGGAAAGCAAAGTGGAAAATATCTCGTGGAAAAAAATATGTATTTTTTTCAGTATAATATTTAATGTCTTAATTAATCAAACAGAGTTTAGCCTTTTCTTTTACGTATTAAATGTCTGCTTTAGTATGTCGTCTGGCGACTGGCAGATTCGTTGCGGTTTGGATATTCGGCTTTGCTTATTCAATGTCTATCGATTTATTCGCGTATAACTCCTCTTACGGGAGTCACATCTTACACACTCGTGTCCCGGCGTGCGTACTTTACTTTACAAACAATAATAAAGTGATTTACCCCCTTTCTTCGCATCCCAGCCATGGAAAATCGTTAAAGATCCTGCTATTTGTGTGTGATCAGTAAATATTTAGTGTAGTGTCTCGTCCTAATCGATGGAGGTCCCGATGGGGGAGCGCTATTGTGTGTGTGGACGCTTGCTGAGCTCTGTGTGTGAGGACTCTTTCTTGTGCTCTGCGTTTTACGATGATAAATGCACCAGGACGACTTTGGTTGCACTTTACTGATCAACATCAAGTTACTTTAGCACAACCACACATACATACATATATATGCGTACGCAAAATGGCTCTGTTGTACTTGGTTTCTATAGTGGGGTTCGCTTTTATTTTGGCTTCTTTCATATGCCGGATAAAAATGACCTTTTGGGTAAAATGTTGTTTTTGGTGTTTCAATAAAATGTCCGTCGTTTAATTGTCTTCTTTTAAATTCTCATAATTGAGGCCTTTCTGTTAATATAATTTACCTTGACTTGGCATTGCGTTGGAATATGCTGCTGGTATGGCACTGGTAAATCACTGACATATGAATTCTGGATCTTTATTTATTTTTTATTATTTATTTATTGTCAGTTTTGAGTATCTATTGAAGGGTTGTAAATGTAGCTATGACATTGTTTATTAAGCTCATATTTACGTTTATTACCAGCTACTCATTCCTGAACCATACCTCTATTGTGTATAGTCATAGTTGGAATAGCAGAATAGACGATTAAGCGCCCTGCGTACACAGCAGCTCTTAAAACCTATCATGCATTGACTGTATTGCTTTGCTTCAACCATAATTGTCTGCTCATATGGCAATTTGACGTCACTCGTGAATGCAGTATAGTTTATTGACAGTCTGACAACTGCCGACTGTGGTGTGGTTTTCTAAAGTGATGTTAGTGGTTTAAGTATCAAATTCTTATTGAAAGTGCATTCTCATCTGTGTTCTTGTAGACTTATAGTTGGCTCCTAGTGAACTTAGTGGCATATATAAACAATATTTACATAACGGTAAATGTTTATAGCGTCAATTATCGAAATTCATTGATCTAATAAAGTCCTTCTTTGGACTTAACCATTGAAAAAGCGACAAAGGCATATCACTGTTACTAGTTTGCACATAAACAGACAGGTGTCTCTCCTGACTTCACCCCCTCCCTCCAGCAGTCACACAGCCCACACAAAGCAGCTGCACTGAGGAGGTTTTTTACCTTCGGTGGAAAAGAAAAAGACGAAAAGGAACATCTTCTTACTTTATTTTTAAACTATAATAATAGTAATAATAATAGTTAACTTGTCTTCAAAGTCATCAACACGGTTATCCGTCTATTAGGATATGTAGGCTAAATATTAACATGTGATTCAAGCGTCGCAGAAAAGTTTGACCGATTTTACTTGTCGGTTTGTGTTTTTCCCTCCCCGAAGTTTTAGTAATCATTCAAATAAACAGAGAGCCGCATTTTTGTGTATAAATCCGTGGAAAAGGAAACGCTGATTCCACTACTATTCAGAGCGTTAATTCGCACAGAAAGAGAAGATTAAATATATTTTTCATATAGGAGAGGATGCATCACGGGGAAGACGAATCAACATCATATGCATTTGGTATGTTTGGGCTATAATTGTTGGGAATCAGTTTTTACTTAACATGTACATATTGGTTTGAATATGCATGTTAACGTGAGCCTGATTGTTGTGTGCTGTTCATTCACAATATATAACTGTTGATTAAAATTATTTTTAAGTCATTATATCACATATCTACAGCATCATTGAGCAGAACACTTTCTCCATTTGTTATTTTATCATGTTTTTTTACGAAATTCTTTCTTTATTTTTGGTATCTGTCAATAATTGTGTTAATCATTTTGCTGTCAATTCAGAATTGATGCTGATATATTGCATGTATGTCTGTCTGTGCGTCTTTGCTAGTCTTGTTCTTGCTTTGAAAAGGAAAAAATAACAAACGTGAGTGGCTTCGCAAGTTAAAGTGTGAAGATATTAACACTCACCTTGATCTTGGGGTAAAATCCACTTTGCATCGGTTCGTTATAATTTACTTCTGCTGGATTGCTTTCGGCTGTCTTGTTCGCTGGCTTTTGAATGGTCGGTGATGAGGCACGGTGTTCAGTTTTGATCGTTTCAATAAACTGGGCAAAATTAACCGAAACGCTGCAATATTCCCGTGCGTGAAAAAAAACACTGCGGAGATGTGTAGCGGAGACCTACAAACGCACCTCTGCAACGTCCAAGTCAATTAGAAGGAAATCTCAAAAGCATTAATCAGATTAAAATAGGCGCATGTTACTTTGGTGTATGTGAGAGGCGAGAGACCGATGTAGTTTCCATTTAAGATGGCTCTTCCACCTTAAAGAGAGATTGCAGGCAGAAATAATCCAAACGCTAGGAGGCGCCCATATACTGCTGTACGTCCAGTCTCTTCTGCATTTTTCCTCCGAGGCAGCATATGCTGTGATTTAGCACTGTACATTTTTCAGTGGACCTAACTCCGACAACCCCTGGTGATACAAAAAGTAGACTTCAACAAGCGAGCTTTAAAAAAATGTGCTCTGACTTATAACCCGAGGAGCGAAAAGGGAGACACCTCATTTGACCACCCCGAGGCTCCCAGCTAACATCTATGGCAATTAACATAAGACTTCTGGGCTTCTTGCTTTTCATTGAGCGTCATTTATCTTATGTTTGGATGTTTTTTGAATGTTTTGGTGGTTTCCTTTTATCGCTGTGATCTATGCGAGGAAATTGTGAAATATTTTGTAAGATATATGTGGTATTAAGGCCCTAAAACACAGCAATCCTAAAATTATCTATAAGAAAACGTTGAATGCACAATCTCTGGATGAATAAAATACAGCTAATAGCTGTTTGACCTTCGTTATATCCCTCTAAATCTTTGCAATGCAATCAAAGTTTTCAAACAAAAGTTTTTCAGGTGACTAATATTATTTATATGGGCTAAAGTCGTCATGTGTACAAAAGCTACATTGTAATATATATTAATTGTTTCTAGTTTTCCAAACAAGATATTAAATTGTTTTGATAACGGTACGGAGTCAGTAGTAGCCTAATTAGCTAACCCTTTTTTGGAAGCGTACATACACTAAAAGACAGTCGATTCACATATAAGACTCATGTATAAGTATTAGGCTACGACAGATTACTAGCTCTTTTAGACTCATTTAATTAATATAGGTCCTATATAATTAAGCAACATATGCATGTGTATGCTTTTCGTTTACTGATAAAATTATATATAGTCTGCACAAATTCTGACCCTGGATTTACTAAAAAATTAATAATTTAGTAAGCTTTTCTCCTGCATTGCTTACAACGTAGCGTTTCGCATGTATTTGACATATATCTTGATTACAGTGTAAAGTGCTCGAACTTACATCAATAGTGTCTCGCGTACGTTGCTTGTTCCCTCGTGAACGCTCCCTGTTTTAAATGTATTTGTCGGTGCATTATTGACTTGATGAATGATATGCAGTTTCATGATTTATAATGAGGTGTTAATGCGGATAAATGGATTAATGCAACTGACCAAATCACACACGTTGCGGTCAGTTTATAGGGTGAATGGCGTGCAGTGCAAGTAACAAGACCCGAAGATTAAAAAATCTAAATGGCAGTAATGTCACTATAACGGACATTTCTTATCGTTTTGTGGTCAGATTAGAGGGACGGTAGCCTATAATTTAAAAAGGATTTATTTACATTTGTATAACATTTATTTTGGAAAAAGAAATTAGACTCGTGTAGTGTGGAAATGGTGATAAAATATACGTCAAAAGTGCATTTTATTTGAAACAAATAAAAATAATGACTGCATGTATTGCGATCATTTTTCCAGGGAACTGTATGCTACTCTCTTTAGGACCAAGCGGCTCCTCGACCCTTATTCCTGGCTTTGGCAAAGAACCAAGTAGCACAAGTGCCGACTAGCCAATAGGGTTCAGGGGGAGGTCCGTGAGCTCTGACCAGTCAAACACAGTCACTTTCCATATATGGCAACTCATCTCCATGGTAACGTGTGCTAAGTTGCAGCAGTCGTGTCAAAGTTCACTATATAGAGAGCTCAGTGAGCTGATCAGAGAGAAAGCATTCTGCCAGCCCAGCGCCTACAAATCGCAGTCACTTCCTAACCTCCCCCTTTTTAACATATTTGATCACTTTGATTCTCTGTTCTCTCTCTTATTATTTTTACGCGCATGAAGGAGGTTCTATAGGTTGTGATCTTTTTGTTTTATTATCGGTCCTGCTTGCCGGAGAGTTGACTTCATATTTGACTCGAGCACAGGCTGCAACTGCGCGCGGCTGCTAGCGCTACCTCATCTGAAGAAAAGGAAGAAGCGGCAATATTTTTTGCCAGTTGTTGGTTTTCTACAAGACTTTACGCTGGAACTTCTCTTGTGTCGCAAGTATCTTTGAAAGCTGCGTGTCTCTGTGCGTCCGAACATCGCTCCACGCGTGAACTTATCCGTCCTGCTCTGTTCGTATCTTCTTCCGCAGTGTTTATTTTCCATTTTTTCCTTGATGGGTTTACTGGATGGATGACTGCAAGTGCCCCTGGACTTGGCCTCTAAGAGCAAGGCTGCTATTCGGCTTGCTTCAGTTTTAACCACATGCCAGGTAACGCTATTTCAGTCAAGAAATAGACTACTGTTTCTCGTCGGTGCGCAACTTTGAACGGACATTCAGACTCTAACCGACCGTGCCGATCCTGAATTATTTATTTTACCTTCCTAAGTGATAGAGGCACCGTGCTGCGTTATTATTTTTTGAAGCAAAGCATTCCGAAACCAAAAACGGGGAACAAAAAGTTTTTTTAACGTTGACTGATAGATATGGCAATGGTAGTGTGGAGAGGCTCCCAGGACGATGTGGCCGAGACCCATGGCACCCTCTCATCGCAAACCCAAGGAGGACTATCCCTTCCGACCCCTCAACCAGGCCAGCTGGGTCTGACGGCCTCTCAGGTTGCCCCTCCGACCCCTCAGACACCCGTTCAAGGACCCCCGAACAACAACAACAACACACAGTCCACCCCGACGAACCAGACGACGCAGAACCAGTCGGAAAAGCAGCAGCCACAGCATATAGAGTGCGTGGTTTGCGGGGACAAATCCAGCGGCAAACATTATGGCCAGTTCACTTGCGAGGGGTGCAAAAGCTTTTTCAAACGGAGCGTACGAAGGAACCTCACTTACACATGCCGTGCCAACAGGAATTGTCCCATTGACCAGCACCATCGCAATCAGTGTCAGTACTGCCGCCTCAAAAAATGCCTCAAAGTTGGCATGAGACGGGAAGGTATTCGGATTTTTGTTGTTTTACTGCTGTCTTTGTCTTATGTATTTAGCCTGACTTAATCATGCATGCTACGTCCTCCTGTATTTTATCCCCGACTCTTCTCTCTCAATCTGCCCGACCACAGCACGCGAAGGAACCGCCTATAGCGCTCGAGACTGAGCGCTATCACGGCGCCCTTAATGCTCGAATTAAGAACACCCTCTCCTAAGCGACTATTCTACATTGCACATGTTCGCAGCGTTAAATTGAACATCGCTTTTATTCGGCGACGAAAACATGGGTATTCGTCTTGATTTTTAATATCACTGCAGATATGCCGTGCTGTTATGGCGAGGGAATATGGAGAAGCAGCGTCAAAATCACATATACACACGCACACATACACACACACTAAGCTAGGGTCTCCAGATCGACCGTAATCTACATCTCTCGTCTCTGTTCGAAAAGTAAGGAATATTCACTGTTGCGCTTTTATAAGGATTTATTACAACAAACGTTCTGCCAGACACCCAGTTCGCTCGCAAATTCTCAACAGACAGCTGAACTGACTCTGTCGCTAGCTAAATAGGTTAAGGGTTAGCATTCATGTCTTTCTTTGTGCATGTATTCACTAGACTCATGTTGTCTCGAAAACACAAAGCAGGCTAATATTTGTAACATTTGCTAATATGTATATACAAATATATTGTATAATATGTATAAATCTTTTTTTTGTATTAAGTAAACCATATAATTTGGCTAAAATTATTTCGTGTAGTGTACGGTGCGGAACATTATGGAACCTAGGTTTTATGAACTTAGGTTTTTTATATACATTTTATATATATTTCACTGAATAGTATAACTATAGATGCCACTCTGAAAGGTTAAAAGTTCTGCACATGTCAAGTGACATATATGAATGCAATTGTTGTAGCTCCCTAACAAATTGTGTGCTAACAACATGCCAAGTGAAGTAGAAACAAGGTCAAGTTATGTGTTTTTTGTTGTAGAATTCAAGCATCAATATCTACAGTTTCTCTTTTTACTGCAGCCGTGCAAAGGGGACGAATGCCACCCACACAGCCACACCATGGTCAGTTCGCCTTGACAAATGGGGACCCACTGCACTGCCATTCCTACTTATCCGGATATATCTCTCTACTACTACGAGCGGAGCCCTACCCAACTTCTCGGTATGGCAGTCAATGCATGCAGCCCAACAACATCATGGGCATCGAGAACATTTGTGAACTGGCAGCCAGGATGCTGTTTAGTGCGGTAGAGTGGGCCAGGAATATTCCCTTCTTCCCAGACCTCCAAATTACCGACCAGGTTGCCCTTTTGAGGTTGACCTGGAGTGAGTTGTTTGTGCTCAACGCTGCTCAGTGCTCCATGCCGCTCCATGTGGCTCCACTTCTGGCGGCGGCTGGGCTCCATGCCTCCCCCATGTCTGCGGACAGAGTGGTCGCCTTTATGGACCACATTAGGATCTTCCAAGAACAAGTAGAAAAGCTCAAAGCTTTGCACGTTGACTCTGCTGAATACAGTTGTTTAAAGGCCATCGTTTTATTCACATCAGGTAAGTTTGAATTTTTCATAACATCTGTTTTTGATAATCTATTTTATATTGCAGTGTTTGCTCAGTAAAGAATACTGTCGTATTTTAATAAATACTTAATTTAAAGAAAGAAAGGTGTGCCAGTTTCAGCCTAATAATCTGTAAGCTTTAAATAAAATACACGTCATAATAGACACGTAAGTGTAAATATTTTACAAAGCTTTCTAATAAAAAATGTAATTTAAAGTAACATTAAGAATCTGTTTTGAAATTAAGAATCTAATATTTTCTGATGTGTTATATATTTATTAAAGCATCGACGTATCGTCCATAGAACACAACATTTCTGATTATCACTTTAAAAATATTTTAACACTTACGTTCCGTTAAGAATTAAACTGTAATGTAGTATAGACAGCATATACGTGAAAAACATTCATTTATACGAACTAAAAAAATAATTAAAGGTATAACTTTATTTGTAGCGCCTATTACTCATTCTTAATAAAAGAAAAACTATAAAAAACAAATCATTAAATAAAATGAGCACTATCGTCACAGAAAATCTAAATTGTAGCTTTATACACATTTTTTGTAGTTTCACAATACATCAACATAATATGATCTTGAAGGGCAATCAATTATTTGTATTTATTTGCAATGACAGATATTAAGGATGTCATGCTCGAAGGGAGGGGGGAGGCTGCAGGAAATGGAAGAAAGGCCTAATGCTCCGTTTACACACATCACAGCCCAGCTTTTCACTTTAGCCGATAGTTTTAATTTAATGGACATTTTCACGTTGCGATAAACGCCTATGGATAGTTTAATTGTGCTTTATTGAAGAAGAGGCGACGAGACATTTCTGTGCGTTGTTAAAAGCTCACAGTTCTTCCTTGTTTTGTTAGGATGATCTAGGGATCCAAGACACATGCTGGACTCGTTCCAGAAATGGGTCATGACCCTGACTTCCTTTCTTTATTTGTGTATCACAAAGCTAAAGCGAAAAAGTTTTACAGATTTAAAACTTCATGGTGAATATATTCTCTCAGAAATTTATGACTGGAAAAGATTTACTACAAGCACAATAAATTTAGCATCCGAATGCAAATATGCTGTTTGCTGATTTTACAAATAATATTACACAGATCCATAAAATATATTTTTAAAAATCAATCAAAATCTAAAATAGGAGATATAAATGGAAATGTTGTTAACATGCTATTTTTAAACGTTTGTCATGTAGGGCAGCCTTTTGCAATCGCCTTACTGATTTAAAGTCTTATACCATCTCTTGTGGATAGGTTGCTCTTCGAGTTTATTGTCGTTCTTATAAACATATTTTCCCAATATGATCTAAAAGATTACAGCTAAAGAGTGTGTAGTTTAGTAGTGTTATATGGAAGAGAATATACAGCATAATACGCGTCAACTTTGTCTTTTTGTTTAACATAATTTTTTTTCCTCTTCTGTATTTCATTTTATTATAATATTATTGCCCACAAGCTACCAAATTGTCCTTTTTGTGGTGATTACTTGCATCAAGATTCAAACGGTTTAAAACAAATTGTAACTAGTACACAGCAATCCTCTCCCAATAAGCTTTCTTTTATAAAATACGTACAACATGACTTATTGTTATAAATTATTTTAGTGTCTTTAAGGGTATTTGAATTAGAACGTTATGTTGTCTCGTAATGCACCTATAATTTTCAGAAAGCGACTGTTTTGTGCATTGCGTTAGTTGCATTCTGTGTATCGTTATGTGCATTGACGTAATAGCGAACTTAAAATAGTATGTGTCAATGCTGTGTGGCTTGCCGTTTTGTAAATTGGTTGTCCAGGTGTACTGTTAATGTAATAAACATTTAATTATCTCTCCTTTTCTCATAGATGCTTGTGGCCTCTCAGATGTGGCCCATGTGGAAAGTTTGCAAGAAAAGTCCCAGTGCGCTCTGGAGGAGTACGTTCGGAGCCAGTATCCCAACCAGCCAACTCGATTTGGGAAGTTATTACTGCGCTTGCCCTCTCTCCGTACAGTCTCGTCTTCGGTCATAGAGCAATTATTTTTCGTCCGATTGGTAGGTAAAACCCCAATTGAAACCCTCATCAGGGATATGTTGCTGTCGGGGAGCAGTTTTAACTGGCCTTATATGTCGATTCAGTAGGCAGAAGGAATGATCAAAGGGGCTGTGACTACAATAGTTAGCGCTTCTTTTGTAGAAGGAAACGGCTGTTACACGAGTTTACTTTCACGAAGAAAGACTTTCATACAATGACTGTGAATTTTAAAATTGAGACATTCAGTGAAGCCTCGAAATCCAGAGATTGCTCCCAGTGTCATTCTGAACAGTTTGTTCTAATGTTTTTGTTTTTTGTTTTGTTTGTTTGTTGTTTTTTCTTTTGTAAAAAAAAAATAAATACAAAAATGAAGACATGAATAACCCACTAAAATTAATACAAGACATAAAAATAAAGGATTTTTACAATCCTTTCATCAACAGCAAAACAATAAAGTGCATTTAAGCGACAATTTGGAAAGATTAAGGAGAGAAGAAAAACGTTCTTATTTCCAAATTGCTATATTGTCCTGTGTCCATGTATCTATAGCTGTTTTTGTAATTTTTGTTCCTCCTTTCTGGTTCCAAACCGGCCTATGTGATTCTGTAGTATGCAGTTGTTGTTTATTTTGTTTTGTTTTTATTTTTGTTTTTCTAATAACCATGACTTCTTCTAAAACAGTTCAGTAATGTAAAGACGTTCTTCGAAAATTCGAGAATTAAAACTAAATCCACAGCAATATAGGCTATGCTTAATGCTGCAAGCGCACTTACTCTATTGATGTCCCTCAGTGAACAAGAGTAGGGATTATTTTCATAATCGACTCGAACTTATATCCACAAAATGCAAGAGCACTATTAATGTACCAGTGTGTTACTTTTCATACCACCCTTTTACCTGATAAGACACCCACCAAAAATAATTGTTCCTTAAAATGGATGCAGAGACAATACTCAACTCAACTGGATTTTGGGATGATCGTCAGGTTGTAATGCAAATAGTACAACAAAGTATTTAATTTTACTGTTAAAGAAACCCCTCACTTAATATTTTTAAATGTATTACAGACGCTCACCAGTCCAAGCGAATTTTCGCTCAAGTGTTTTGCCACAGTAAACTGTATTTTAAACGTGGGGGAAATTGATGGGTCATCATTATTTTAATGATAAAGCAGCAGTATTAATAAGACGTCCCTATAAATGCCCCTCAACACTTAAAGCATTAAAGTGCCTGTACAGCGCAAATGTGTTATTAACGGTTACTGAAGTCTATACACCATGGGGAACACGCTTAGAATTTACAAAATAAGTCTTATAATTGTTCATTTCACTTGAGGGGAAAAAACAAGTAGAGGCAGTATTCTTGTAAATATAGGTCAATTCATTTCAAGGACTTTTCTTTATACAGCGTATATGTGATTAAGAATAAAACTGTGGTTGCCAATTTTTTCGGTAATACAAATGTCTTCAAATGAGTGACAGACTTAGCTAGTAGCACTGAAAGTTCTGTTTGTAATGTACATACATATTAAGACAAATGTTTTTTTTTCTTCCTTTCTTTTTCATGTATTTAGACTGTGAATGCATGGCCACAGGTCGCTAACCTATTTTACCTTTGATATATATATATATATATAAATGTAAATGTTTTTGACTGTATAGATATAATCTGTGCATTCAGTACACTAGCCCTTGTATTTAAAAAGACAAAAAAGGAAAAAAAAGTTCGACTATAGGTTGACACTTAACAGGGTGAGCTGGTTTGGAAAGGGGTGGCTATTTTGACTTGGTGTTCTGCTCCTTTTCGGTCTGTAACAGATGCCTTGTGTGTGTATGTGTGAAAGCTTGCAATTTCGTCCTTGTTTTGAGGCTTTTCTTCAACACACAAGACACCATGTTGTGATTGGATAAAAAGGGATCATATTGTGTAGTTGATTGAACAGTTATTTTGGGCTGTTCTCTGCCACATATGGACCAGTGAATGATACATGATTGTAATTATGAACAGTTTAAACTGACCCACGTTTTTATATAAATATATAAAATATATTACTGCAGGGTATTGATAACGTATAGATACTTTTTTATTATTATTGATTATTATTAATTGCAAGTGATATACGTGAGTGTGTGTGGAAGTTTATAGTTGAAAACAATTCTTGTTTGTTTGTGTTAGCTTATTGTAAACAAGCATTCTGCTGTAAATTTGTTCTTGGTATTAAATTATAATTTATGAATTTGAAATCAAAAGGCTTTCTATGTTGTGTTATTCATGATTAACGGACAAATCTGTCTGTTCTATCTGACAGTGGAGTCATGCTGTCTCAAACTGCTGAAGGTTGGTTTTACGTGTGCGCGCGCGCGCGTGTGTGTGTGCGTATGCGTCCGTGTGCGTGTGTGTGCGTGTGCGTGTGTGTGTGTGTGTGTGTGTGTGTGTGTGTGTGTGTGTGTGTGTGTGTGTGTGTGTGTGTGTGTGTGCGTGTGTGTGTGTGTGTGTGTGTGTGTGTGTGTGTGTGTGTGTGTGTGTGTGTGTGTGTGTGTGTGTGTGTGTGTGTTAGAGAGAGAGATTGAGATTGGTTTTGGGGGTGCGAGGGTAACTCTTAGGTTTGCCATGGGAAATTGTCCAGATTACGTCTAAATTTGGCTATGTAAATACACGTGCAAAGTGCTGCAGCCTAATGTGAAAAGGTGCGCTATTGATTCGTCCCTTTATTTTTACACATTAACCCCCATTCATCCTTGATAAAAACAAATATCAAGCATCATGTCATACTACTTACCAGCTGTAGATTGTGTGCGTCTGCACAGAGGTTCTTGCTCATTGCCTTCTTGAATATCACTTTCCATTTAAATATATAAAATCTTCCTGGAGCAGGTACTGACAAGTCGGAACTGAAGTCGCGATGAAATGCAACATTGGATGTTCAATACATGTCAAATAAAATGCCATCTTGTTGTAAACGTGACAAATGACAAAATGCAGACTACTGTTTGTTCTACCTTGAAAGCGGTATTTTATGTGTCACATTTAGGGCTATCTGTTAGAGGACACCAAGCGTGTGAAGCTATCCTGTAAACTGCGCCTCCAACTTGGTGTCCTATTAGTTGAGTCAATATGGCGTCTTGCAATTCAACGCAAGCTACGGCTCCCCGGAGCAAAGCGTTGTCTTGTAATAGAAACCACATTGCATGGGGGAAAGGCCCCTCAATTGACAAGAAGGCCCCAAAAAAAGGCTTCAGGCACCAGTGGTGGTAAAGTTTTTTAAACTTAAAGAGTTCAAGAGTCCTAAAATTCAAAGATTTGCTTGATATTTTTAGTCGGTATAATTAAAACCCCCAACAACCACCATATTTTACGTAAGGCTAGCCGAATTGAACAATATCGTGGAAGTTCCTTAGCTGTTCCCTAATATAAAAAATAATAACAAAACAAACTTCCATGTCTCCTTTTCCAAATTTGACTAAATTATGCCTGTAAGAAAACAAAAGGTAGGTCATGATCTAAAAAGCAACTTTTGATGGTTGAGTAGGCTAATAATGTTACAACAAAAAAATCAAACCACTGCTGCCACCATTAATTGTTTTAACCGCATAATAATGATGATCACAAGAATACAGCTCTTATTAAATTATACAAAGCTTCATAACCTTTATTTCCCATGTATCCTAAATAAATCTACACATACAGAAACACACTTTTTCAGTAAATATTCAGGGTCCTCCCGTAAGAGATCGCGAAGGCCAGAGTTATAGCGTAATTCTGGTAAGTTTATTTGTTTCGGGGCTATTGGTAAAGGCCTGTTTAGATGACCGGAAACGATTGATGGATGTTTGTTATTGTTTTAAACATGGTCCAGGATGTGTGTTTGATGAGAGCGCTAATGCATGTAGCAAAGGAAGGCTTGTAATTATGACAGTGATGAGACCTATTAACTACTCGAGATACTATTAGTAGTTGCCTAATGATTGCATTGACAATACTGCTTAAAAAAACAGTTCCAGTATATAAGTCTTTGCAACAAATTCCGTCGTACACAAACTTAATATGCTACGTGGCAGCATATTTTGTCAAAAAGGAATTGACAGTCTCTTCGCTTTAAATGCACGTTTTGCTTTGATAGGCTTACCAAAGCAGGTTAGCAGTAATTTGGATCATGGCTTCACAGGCTTGATTTTAGTTGACAGAGCGTGTGTTGAGGCTGAACTCTATAATTTGCACTTCTGTTCTTTTATTAGCGTCGGACAACGAACTAATGAGGTCTCCCTCAGTACAATGTCACTTTTATTTATTTCTTCGTGGAAAAAGTACTATGGGATGTGGCTGGCCGATCTGAGCCAACAACAAATTTCTAACTGGTATATATCTACATGGCAGACATTTTAAGCTCAATAGGTAAAACCCATTGCTATTTTGCAGGTATGAGGGCTTTGTTTCATAGGGGCATTATTGTTTGATGATGTAGGCTCGGCCAAACTCACTAAAGAATCGCTACCTCTCTAAATGTAAGGTGTAAGCTACTGTACTGTCAAATTGACCGGTTGCCGCCATTCACCACTGTCTAGGCCACACTAAATTGCATCTTCCTGATATATAAAGATAGACAAATTTTAAGATTTTAATTTTAAAGTTGGTACATAATTATCTGACTTAATATTGCTTCGGCAGCTAACACTATTTATTTATTTATTTATTTATTGGAGGCTTTCAACTTATCTAAAAATCAAATTAACGATGATTGCTCTAAGCCTTACTATAACTTCATGATGAGTATACGTTTTGGTCATGCTTCTGTTAGACCCTTAAAAAAGTCGTCATAGCTTTGAGATAGACTATCATTGTGTTGTTCGTATGATGAGCTCGACGAAGGAAGAGCCAGCAATTCGTTTCCATAGCGACCTCCAAAGAGAAGCGATAATAAGCAAAGCATAGACCCCCACTCCTTTAGAAAAAAAGACAATTTAACGTCTGCGTTGCTCCTTCACGTCACTTGAGTATCAACATATTTCTGTTTCATTATATTTATTGCCCCTTGTATGATATGGTAGAGAATAGGAAAACATGTCCATAATTTGGGCCCTGATAGAAATTTAGGATTCATATCAGTTTATACGAAAAAAACTTTCCTTCATCACTACATTAGTGCTTTGGCTTTTCAAATAATGAGGTACTTGGGACAACTTTTGTCTTTCGTCGTCTAGCTTTATATATATTTTTTCCTGCCAATTGCGTGGAATGTTCTATAACTGGGCAATTAAACAAGGGTTTAATGTGGCCTAGTCTAGCACAAAAGTTTTTTTCTAACCTTTTTACTACTGTTCTGGGCAAATTCTTGTATTTTAGGTCATATTTATATTTTTAATTTCCAATAGTACTAGATTTTTTTTAAACGGTCACATCCATCTTTGCATCAGTATATTTGCCTTTTAATCATATTGAAAGCTAAATTATTATACATAATGGATTTTAAAAGCATAGCACACTTTATTGCGAGATATGTGCATTTTTTGCCTGTCCGTCTGTCTTTGTTATTTTGAATAAAGTGCTTTAAAATAGACTTACTGCTCTCGGCTCGGTGGGTTTCTCTCTCTAAATGTTAGAAAATTGTGCCATCTACCCGCTATTCACAGAACTGTCACTTCCAGGACCTCCCGAGACCTTGAGCCAACTTTAACACAAAAGGAGAGACTGGGGGGTTGGTGAGATGTTTCGAAGTGTAGTCTGTTCAGTATGGACTAAAACAAGCATTAAATCAATAACATTAAAGACTTTGAGCTTGATATATTATTTTAGTAGCCTAATTTACAACGTACCGATGTAAGGGGATGGGATTACATCGCTGAACATGCTATTCAAACCATTGAATCATGTACGCACCATCCCCAAATGTATTAGTTAAAATCTTTCTTTCTTTTTTTTTTTTTTTTTTTACATTTTATTGCTGTATAATGATATGTCAAGTCCTTGAAGGTGAAGAATATTGGATTTTCAAATTATCACCAAAGTTATGTCATACCATAAACTGACCCAGAAAGGTATACAACTCAGGGCAAAGTTAGTATCATATATAAGTTTTTATATAATATTTCCGTTACACCAAACGTACTCCTATTTTAAAGAAATATCAGTCATATATATATATTTTTTTGTTTGACTTTCCAACGCTTTGTTGGGAGCAGAGGAGCAGGTCACATAGCTACTGATCTTTTTGCACAGTTTCAAATGGACGGGTTAATTCTTGTTTCATTCATTAGCATTCCTAATGCACGGGTTCCTCTCAGACATCTGTCTAGTATACCACAACGCCTTTACAATAACTTCTATTCACTGTTTCTTGAGAAACACACACACCATGAGCGTTTTACACTTGGTTATCTGTTTTATCAAAACACTGAGAGTGTTTTAAGTCATGTTAGCTTCTGAATATTTCGTCGTCCCCGTGTTTTAAAACAGGCCTAGCGTCGAAGGCTAAATTGATAATTTTTACCCAGATAAGCATAGTACAAAAGGACTATTGCAAAGGACGCACAGGTTAAATCTTGACACACACACACGCACGCACGCACGCACGCAC
>CAIGQW010014484.1:8842854-8867843 GCA_903798125.1 Danio choprae | reverse complement strand
TGTATGTTATATACATGTGTATTTAGTATTTATATTATATATATGTGTATTATATACATGTTCCTTATAAATCTCTCTCATTTCTGGATATATATATATGAGAGATTTATAAGGGAGATTTAAGACAAGTTGACATACTGTACACATCACACGTTGATAGCAGTGCCTGTTTGCCCCCAGACTGTGCTTAATCACGCATGACCAGTGACCTGTTTTTATTCATGAGTAAATGGTTATGATTATAGTAACAGTTGGGGGATACTGGAAGTTCCAGTGCTGACTTTGAACAGGAACTAGGTGCAATGAAACTAATGACTAAATTAGTTTCAGGCATGTAGTCCAGGTGAGCATAATTACAGAGATAAATGGGCCAGGTAAGTGACAGTGGCTTATGGCGTGCTGCCATGGGACAGGGCATTTGTTGTGGACGTCCCAGTGTAGCTATGCCCCGTATACTCCAGAAGCACAAGTGTTTCCTTTGAGATAAGCAGAGAAGGTAATTATGAAAAGTCTGGACCACACCGATGGACCTTATCACCTCAGCCTGCCCCACATCAGTACTTGGGGTTACTTCCCGTCACATACATTCATCATAAGGATAAGGGGATGGTTTTTATTTATTTATTTAGTTTTCAGGTCAAAAAGGCTTGTTTTTACTGTATTTTAGTCTTTTTACTCGTAGAAGTGCTTTTAAAACCTTTTAAAAATGTCATAAGCAGTATTTTAAAAGGAAATAAATATGGGTCAAAGACAAAAAATTACATCAAAACAATACAAGCATATGCAGGTTATTTTTCATACATTAGAATGTCTTGTTGAATTTTTATATTCATCTTTCTCTTGAGCAAATAAAAATGGTTATATATATTTTTACAATGATTTTCAACAAATGTTGTTAGACATATTTGGCAAAAGAAACATTCATTCATTCATTCATTCATTCATCTTCTTTTCGGCTTAGTCCCTTTATTAATCTGGGGTCGCCACAGCGGAATGAACCGCCAACTTATCCAGCATATGTTTTACGCAGCGGATACCCTTCCAGCTGCAACTCATCACTGGGAAACACCCATACACTTCCATTCACACACATACACTATGGACAATTTAGCTTACCCAATTCACCTATAGCGCATGTCTTTGGACTTGTGGGGGAAATCGGAGCACCCGGAGGAAACCCACACGAACACGGGGAGAACATGCAAACTCCACACAGAAATCACAAGAAACATTTAAGAACATATTTAAAGATTGCAGTGTTGCTCTAAAATACTAATTGACTGTAATATAAAATCTTTACCAATATTTGCTAGTTTCCTTTAAAACTCTAGGCTTTACCCTTTTGTCAGCAAGACGTTTGCAATCATTTTAAATATAATAAAATGTAACACACTCATTTACAGGCCCAAATATGTTGTTTAATTTGAACATAAATATCACTGTAATGCTGAATGATAACGGAACATTTCACCCATATTTTGACATTTCTTTTCACAAAAGTTAATTGAAACATTAACATAGACACTTTACTAGCATTTAATATGTTTTCCATGTATATAAAAATCACTTTTTTTAATTCAATTTGGTGTCGACTTCAAACCAGATGTCTCGTCTTTGACCCATACACATCAGTAAATTGTTATTGTCAATTATACTAACTTGCATGTTTTACCCATTTAAACAATTATTTTAATGTTTTGCAATGTACTTCAAGAATACAAATAGTAGTTTGTGTTTTTCAAATGTACCAAAGTTGAACAATAAGTTAATTCATAAAGTATATATATACAAAAAAGGTAGCAAGGTTAGTTTTGACAGATTGCGATGTTTGGTTGTGTTTCACCTGAACCATCAGATTTATTGCACACTTTGACAGATGCAAAAGGTGTTTTTACCTTCCACTCACAACCTCCTGTCTGTCAGAACTTCGCTGCACAGTGTCACTAATAAAAGACTGAAACACACACACGCACACAGCAGTCCTGTCAGACCTAATTTAATACATTTCAGTTACTAACTTTAGGGTCTCAAACCTTTTCTGTCTTCATTTTCAACAGACATGCCACATGACATCTAATTGATGTTTAATAGATTTTGCTTTTGCGTTTTGCATTGTTCATCACACTGCATTTGTTGTTTACTGAAGCAATTTATTCAGCTTATTCATATTAACCTTCGCGCATGCAAACGCACAAATGCTTTGTGAAACCTCCATTATCTAGCGTTTTCCTCCTCTTTTCATTTCACAATTTTGGTCATATTTCAGCGAACGCCTTGGGCAAGTGCCGAGCTGCAGGATGAGAAATGGTGCACCTGTGTGCTGTCTAAAGATAGGCTAGCAGTAGAGGGCCAGAGAGCAGACTCCAGAGGACCCATCCGTCTCAATCGAAGGCTGCAGCTGACACCTTACAAAGAGGTACAATTAATAAGGACATTATCCGTCGGCAGGCAACAATGGGGGCCTGACGCACAGACACTAACCCCTGGAGGTCTGGAGAGTAAGGGGAGGGATGGCAGGCCTGCAGGCCTTTAGAACAAGCCTCATTAGGAGCAATTTCTCCACAACATGAAATACTATCCCATAATAGAGCCATCTTTTCAAACCATTATCAGCTTCTCTGTTTGGATTGGGTCGTTTTCAAGGATCAATCATGCGTTTGTCAGGGCTGCTGAAACATGTTTCTTGTTGGAAGAAAAAAATGTCTATAGACAAAGGCCCCCCATTTCTTTTTGTGATAAAATGTGCATCCTTGAATCATTTCTTTATTAAGTTCCCATTATGACACAAGGGTGAAAACTGACAGATTGCACAGTGTTGTCATTTTAAATCATTGTGCTTTCTGAGAAGTATTTATTTAGATTTTATGTATATATATATATATATATATATATATCTTTTTAATTGTTAATTTAATTATTTTAGCACTGTTTTAAAGAGCAAAAGGCAAGATTTCAATTAGTCACTTGTTTACTAATAATATTATTAAAAGTGCAGATAAAAAAAACTAAACAAATAAAAGGTGCTCTAATTTGCACTGATTAAAGATGATGCCAGGCAAACTTCCAGTTATTTTCAGTTTAATCTCAAGACGCATGCAATATTTAAAAAAATAAAATCTATCTAAATCTACATACTGCATCAGAAAGTGCACAACAACATTTTGTCAATTTACAGATATTTAAGACAGATAAAAAGTCTCTTTCAATTTATCATTTAATAAACAGAACATATTTCATTTTGCTTAGAATAATTTTCTCTTAAAAATTGCAGCAGAGATCAAATAAAACGTTTTAACAACAGCTTACAAGATTTAAGATAATGTGTGAACAGAAAGCATTCAGTCTGTTGCATGTTAAAAAGACACACAAGACACACTTTGTTGCTGTTGTTTAGTCAAATGTACCTTTAAAAGGGCAGCAGAGAGTGAATAACAGCATTTAATAACAATATTGATTTAAGATCATGTGTGAAAAGCAAACATTAAATCAGACACTTTTTAAGACACAAACGATTTTTATTATGGTTAGTAAAATATACTTGTAATAGGGGACCAGAAAGTGAACAAAAACATTTTGACACTAATCTAGACAGATTTAAGATGATGTGTGAAAAACTAGCTTTCAATTAGCCACTTGTTTAGTAAGACCCTTATACTTGTAATAGTTCATACGACCCTTAATAGTTACTTAATAACTACTTAACTACACTTATTTAAGATAATACCATAAAAACCAAGCCTTCAATTAGTCACATATTTAATATTAATCTTAAGACACATAATGTATGTATTTATTTATTTATTTATTTATTTATTTATTTAAAATGTTGCCTTAATAGTGGATAACAACATTGTAACAGCATATACAAGCCTTGTCATCATTCACGATAAGAGTAAACCAGTATTTCACCTGCCTGACATTTTCCAGGATCAGAAAGGTTGTTGCTGGTCACCGGACAGTAGACAAAACACTGACCTCACATGCTCTGAGGTCAGATCTAGATCGCAGCTACAGAGCAGCGCACTCAGCTGGAAAAGGAAAAACAGATGAGAGTAAAAACAATGCGCTCACAGTTCAATGTTGCATTTCAAAATAGTGTAAACTGCAGAGAGTTTGCCACAATTGTGATTTTTCTCCCCCTTTCTATTTTAAGGATTAAATCAGTTTCCACAAACAAAACACTTACTGTCACACCAGCATGGTAAATCAAGGCTGTGTCAATCCTGAGTGCTTTTAGCGAGGTGCGTAAGTGTATATTAAATGAACCAAAGCCTAATCTGTGCTTAACTCTTCCCCAGTTATTTGGCAAGTCAAGAGTTCCTTTGCCTATTATCGGTTTTATTTTATGGTACATTCCATGGGGATGGATTGAGCTTGGTTATGGATTAACAGTGCGATCGATGGTTAGATTTAGAGAGCTGAGGAAAATGAATTGGAAATGCTGTCAAACCTTTATCGACCCACCCCTATGACTCGCTTTCATTGCGGGTGGAGTAATATTGTGATGAGTAGCTAATCTCCCATTTTAAACACAACCTTCACCTTTTGCATTCCCACTATAGGCTGCTCTGTTTTATGCAATTCACTCATTCCTATTTCTAATTACCTTTTACACATTGAAGGTATGCATGCTACACATAACAGGAATGCCTGTACATTTTTTAAAGGAATGGGTTTTTAGGAAAAGATGTGCGGTCCATTAATGAAATCTTAAGACATACATTTATTTAAGTATAGCAATTAAAGATATTGTTAAGAATATATTTTTTGAGGTCTAAATATTTGAAGGTCAAAGTAAGGTCTTGCTTTAATGTTTAGAAATTTAGTTTGAATTAGGTTGAAATGGGCTAAATAAAATGTGGTGCCATTCATAAGTGTGAAGTCTTTAGAATTTTTACTTATCAGTTAAACATATTACATGATGACAAATTCCTGTAATTAAAATGTTTCAAATTCTTTTGAGGAACCAGGTCATTGGGAAAGGATACAAATGCTGGCTTCCTTTTATCTTTATGATTTTGTTGCATTTGGTTGATATATATTTACATCTAAAAGTAAAATAAAATAAATAATTGTTTCAAATGAACCGTTTATGATCAAGGCTAAATGAGGTAGACTCCATCAAACTCTTTCCTTTTTTCTTTGTGTTGTTAAATTTCTCTTGAAAATTCATTTAATATTTATGTTTTAAGTACTTTTCCGTTTAGGTTCCAGTATCTGGAATAACAAGAAAGTTGTGATTGGAAGTGGGGGGAAAGGAAAGGAAACACAATATGGTGTAATTATTTGAATATTTGTAGTCTTTTTTTATTTCATGATAAAAACAGGTCTTGGTTTTAATTCTTTCCACTTTCCAGCTCATATTATTGTCCAAAATCACAATGATTTCCTCCATTAAATGCCACAAATTACAGAGTGAGAGAAAGGGCCAGGAAGGTGGATCCCATTCATTTCATGTTTCATTTTCTGTATTGTATTCCAAAGTCTCTCCTCACATGTCTGCTCCTGCTCTTCATTATTGAAGTAGAACAGTGATTAACAGCAATTTACAGTATAATTATGTGAAACAAAAGGGAAAAAAAGACTCACTTTAGAGAAGTACAAAACAAGTATGAAATATGGTGTAGCCAGCCAATAGCAAGATGTTTCCAAATTGGTATTGTGAATAAGGCAAAATTAATTTTAGCTTTTTTAAGAAAGGTTTTCCCAACTCAGAAACAAATATAATATATATATACCAAACTACTCTTGTCAGACATATTAAGGACAAGACCTTCAAAACACAAATTTTCTACACTCTAAATATGCTGGGTTGTTTCAACTCAGGCTTTTGTCAGATATGGGTTAAAATTATATTCAATATAATTTGAACGTTTAACCTACATTTTGTAAAGTGTATTATCACTTATTTGTTTATCTGTTTTAATAAGAACGGGTTAACCATAAAAAGCATGCCATTTATACATCAATATTTCTGTTAAGTTAAATGATAATAATTTATTACAATATATCAATATACTTTCCATGTATATAAAATCTCTTTTTTCAATTAAATTTGAACCAGATGCAAAAAGGGGAGTGTTTTACTGTATGTCAAACCACTGGGCTTTTGTTGGTAAATAAATGAACTTTTAACAATTCAAACCATTTGATCTGCCCGATCGATTTCTTCTCCCATGTATATATTTGACCCAGTGCGTGTTTTTTTTTTTTTTTTGCTACAAGTGTTGGTGGCAATAATACCTTGGAGGTCTTGAGGAAATCATGGTCATAGGCAAGCTAGCGAAAGTACTAAAGGGCTCCTCCTCTTAGTAGCTCTTATCTTCAGTGAACTCTTTAAAATGGAAGGTCCTCCATGGAGACTGGGTCAATATCCTGAGGGCTGGCACAGCAGAGAGGACTATTGATCTCTCCGTATCTGTTTCCAGTGCTCTACCTCAGCTCACATGATACATGCCACAATTCCTGCCCTTGTTCCTATCAAAGGGCCCTTCTGCAGGGCTACAAAGACAGTCGTGGCTTTCCGCCCAACATGGGGCGATTTTGAAGTTGTTTGGTGACATAATACTGTAACTGATCATATGGGGGCCTTTGTAACCTTGTGGCGAAACAGAGGCGCAGATTGCCAGCAAGCCCTGTCAATCAGAAGGAGAAGCGAAAGCAGCGAGGTGCGAGGCCTGTATGAAAATGAAAGGGAAAAAAAAAGCAAATCAGGTTAACTGGTGATCAACCAAATGTCTCGGACTCTAATGAGGCCTTAGTTGCCCATGGCAATGCATAGTTCAGGAAAAAGGCTGTTTTTCTTTTTCCTTGTGCACTCCTTTGATCATGTTTGCTTTTCCACTGCTGGGATTCTCATTGTTGTTTTTAATTACTTCTCCGCCAAATGGCACAGATGAAAGATAGGTGTCTGTAATTAATAACATTTACATAAATTAGCATCACTAACAAGTCTCATTAGTAGCTTCTGGCTTTTGTTTTGACTGAAGTCTCATGTCACCTTCTTATATAAGCACTAAGTATA
This sequence comes from Danio choprae, assembly GCA_903798125.1. Classification (NCBI taxonomy): domain Eukaryota; kingdom Metazoa; phylum Chordata; class Actinopteri; order Cypriniformes; family Danionidae; genus Danio; species Danio choprae. Next base: position 8,860,819 of record CAIGQW010014484.1, on the reverse strand, counting down.
GAGAACAGTATCAGAAAGGGGGCATAATTCACTTGATCTCCGCCATATTTTTGGTTACTTCAGTGGAGGTAATTAAATCCACCGCACATTCCAATGATTAGGGTCAACCTGTGGAAATATGCTGACTGCTTTATTACAGCATAATAGAATCGGCCAACTCTATTCAATTAGTCAGTTCAGAGAGATACTTTGTGGCGGTGAACATGCAGTTTTCAGTCAGGCTCAAATGGCTGATCAAAGACGCTTGCAGCTTGCCGTTTGGCTGTGTATAATGAGGGTCAGGACAATGTGCTTTATCTGCGGTTGCTATGCAGGAGACTCTTAAATGCGCCATTTTAGTCTTTTGATATTGGTCAGCATGATAATGACTGGGAGAAATTTGCTCCCATTACAATCAATATCTATATGCCGCAAATGAAAGAGAGGAAAAAGCTTTCTTTCAGGTGGACCTGTCACCCTGATAATGACGGAAAAGCCCACAGGTTTGTCTTCAGTGCAGTGGAAGTCATGCCTGAAATGGTAGATTACTTTTATGTAGTACCTCCACAAAGGCTTCACATATGCGGCATGGCAAATGGAGCAGACCTAGGGCTCGGTAATGACTCCCGAATGCCTGTGCTCGTATGCTTTATAATGATGCATTATGTCTCCTTCGTGCAACGAAACCATTCCCCCCCTCCCTCTTTATCTTTTAAGTGTGCTGAGGCCTAGGAAAAAAAATGCATATTTACGTCTGGTGTGGTAAATAGACTTTATATAAGCCGCATTTGTTGTGATGTTTGCTTGTGTGCACCAAATCGTCTCCTGCCTGAGATAAAGAGACACACACACACACACACACACGCTCTCCGCAACAATGTGCTTCTGCTGAGTAGATCAATAATGCACTCTTTTTCTGATGTGGCTACCAAGCGCTCTGTGATTAGTTTGACAGAAAATGACTCCCTAATCAGTGAAATGTATTCTGTTTTGGTGGCTAAATGAGGGTGTTTACACTCATCCCCGCGCAGGTCAGGGAAACTCCACACTTTGCTGCTTTGAGACAGAGCACTATAATCTGTGCCAAAAGGACAGGCTGTCATTACATGCGAATGGAGTAATAGACTGACATTGATGCTATGGCGAACAATTGGTTTTCCGGCATCAGTCAGGTGGGCTGTCGACTAAATGATGAGGGAGAAGAGGCGAAGTGTTTGTGTGCGTAAGAGAGAGAGGATCGGAGAGCAGGAATGCCTGTCTTGTCTTTGTGATGGAGTCTCGCTCAGCATGGGAGACCTGACTCCGTGCCAGTCTTTAACTGTCTGTGCTTATGTAACGCTATAATAGTATCGCCTTTATTCGATATTCGAGTGCTGTTTGTGAAGATGTGCGTATCATTCAGCCGCTGTACCTCTCTTAACAGCGCCATTATGAAAGCGCTGATATTAATTTTGCTCATTTAAAACAATTATCCTCTCCATATTTTAATAGACGTTCTCACTCGCTTGTCAAATGGAGACCATAATGAAGCCTTGCGCTCGCTATCATTGTCTGCGTTCTTACTCTTTCTAACAAAAGCTCCGATTGTGACGTCTTATTCAAACTTTTGCACATTTGAATCGAAATAGAGACATCACTGTCCATAATCCTGTGGATGACAAGTGCGTGACAAGAGTTCGGAGGTCAATGGCTGTCAAAGTCTGGTCATTTTTAGGGGGGGATTTGTCCTCTTCTATTCAAGTGAAAATCGCACAAGTGCTTTGTCCTAGGCACTATGCCGGAAACAGGCAGAACAAGAGAGGCCCGGCTCGGAGCGCTCTGTGTTAAATTTTCACCTGTCACTGCACTGGCCTGGTTAGAAAAGGCCAGGCGAAAGGCTTCGACTGGCCAATAGTCAGGGTCAAGGACGGACCAGGCACTGCCACTCCCCAGCCACATCATCTTTGTATGACAGCACTACCCTAAGGTTGAAGTTCAGCCAGGCCTTTTCAGTGACACAGAGCTTAACGTCAAACACAAGATTAAAGCAGGGGTGTTGCATCTAGGCAGAGCCCAAATGAAAATATCAAGCGCTAAGCCCTTCTCCGTGTCGAGCGGAGCCAAGGGGACAGGTAGCTAATATTAGAGAGAGGAGACGGCCTAGTTAGCAGCGACTGCCTGCTGCTTTCCGAGTGCTCAGTCCTGGTCAAAAGGCCACCCGGGCTTTGCTGCTGCTTTATTGGTAAAATATATTACAGTTGAGGCCAGCCGAACTGCCTTATTAGAAGGTGGGGGTGTGAAAGAGATGCCCCTTTGACATATTTTCCAAGCACCGTGCGTATCTCCATATTACTGAATAAATTACTATAAGTCAGGATTGTACTACTCTGCCTTTTAATATCTGGGGTTTTATGAGGAGTCAATAATTGGTCCGTTTAAACAAACATTACCCCAGTAGCGATGGCGAATGGGTTTTATCCTTTTAGTTAAGGAGGGGAAGACTTCAGTATATAGAAGACTTGAAACCTATAAACGCATTTCTCTTTCTGTGAATAATAAAACAGCAAAATAATCAACCACTGCCAATTGGTTGTTATATATTGTGTTATAATCGAAAGGAAAGGGAAATATAATCAGCTTCCAATGCTAAGGAATTCTCTTCGCCGCATAATGGCTGGCTGGTTCTGTTTTTTCGATTACCTCCTCAAATTGCTATTGGCTTTTAATGCAAACAGAAATGGTGAGCTGAATACCTTTAACAGTCTGTTTTAACGGGCTTCATGCATGTGTGATGAGGAGAGCAGAGGAGAAGTCACTGAAGCTCATTAACCGCTCACAGTGCAGTCAAAGGCCATCGCATAGTCCGGTGAGCAGACACCACCATATACACAGGGTGAATGTAAATAAAGGCGGTTTCATATCTCTCCATTTTTGTTTTATTTTTTAGTGTATCAGTCATTTTCTTGATTGATGTGTATAAAATCACTAGGCAAAATTCTCTAGATTATGATTCATAGTTATTCAGTTTGAGTAAAACATCATTTTAATGTTCTTTTGTAAACCAGTGATGACATTTCTTTCAAATTTAAAATGAGTGTTTTAGATTAAAAAGAAGATAATGGCACGTTTTAGATGTTTACATTTCATTCTTACAGTTTTGCATTGTATAATTTCTGTTATATATACTATACATTATATATACTGTTATCTATATACTGTTATGTTTCCAAGTGATGTGTAACAGATACATTTTTACAGTATTTCCTTTTATTTTTTCTTCTGTAGAAAAATCTTATTTCTATTATTTAAGCTGAAGAAACAGATTTGAAAAGAAAAATAGTGTAAATATTTTTAGCCCTGTAAATGTTTTCTTTTATTTCTTTCAGTTGACTACAGAACAATCCACTGTTGTCCAATGACTTGCCTAATTAACATAACTTGCCTAGTTAACCTAATTAAGTTAGTTAAGCCTTTTAATAGCATTTTAAGCTGAATATAGCATATTGTAAAACAACTAGTAAATTATATTATGTTCTTTCATCATGTCAAAGACAAAATAATTGAATACATATATGTTAAAAATGTGTTGAAAATGTGGTTTTTTTCATTAAACAGCACACAGGAAAGATTTGAGAAAAAACAATTCACAGGAGGGCTAATCATTTTGGCTTCAACTGTGTATGTATATATATATACATATATTTAAATAAATTATAATACAATTTTGTGTAGCTTTAGTTCGTTGTATTTCATTTTTAAGAAGTGTTTATAATTTTTCATATGTCATTTTTGAGAATGATTATTGCTTGCAAAAAGTCTCTCTCTGAAATAATTGGCATAAACGGCCAAACAGAGAAGGCGAGTGAGCACAAGACTTGATATAGCTGCAGGAACTATAAAGGCTGGACGGCGAATATTTCTCCAGCCTTTAATCAGGTTCAAACCTCTCATATCTCATTGTCTGTATAGCCAGATGTTGCTGCTTTTTTGCTGTGACATATGCTCCAGTCAGGCTGCTCAGCCCCTCTGGTAAGGAAGAATGAAGAATTATGCAAGAGGCCACGTTGCCCTAGTGCATCACCTTCACCACCTTCCCTTGAGTGACAGTGACTTCAAAGAGAACGGGGTGCCTGTATCCAAAAAAACATGAAATAACAGCTTCACCAGAACCGTCCTTTAGAAATGGATCAGTATGTGCACCAACCCCCTGCTTATCATGCTCTCCTCAAAACCATCGCCCGGGGCTTGCTGCAAATCAGACTTCTCTTTCCTTTTTTTATATGCCTACATTTGAAATAGTGCGACTTTAAAGAAGCTAAGCTGAGACAGGCTGATTTGACAAGACAGCTCATATGCCAGAAACTCTGCAGCACTGCTTCACAGATATGGCTTTCTACACCCTCAAAAATGTGTATACCTTAGAGCCAATTTGGCCTGATTAATGGAAAGTTCTGGTGGAGAAGTTATTAAGACAAAAACATTTCTCAAGTCCCTGAGGGGGACAAAGTAATATATACATTTAAATTAATCTTTTGGGTTGATATACACTTAATAACATCCTTTAGAAGGTTTGAAAAGTACGATTTAGAAAAAAACGTACGTTCTAAAGAAGTCCATTCTGCTCACCACGGCTGCATTAATTTGATATATCCAACAGTGATATTGTAAAATTTATATTTGTTAAATTTAAAATGTACAAATGTAGAAAATTTAATCCTGTTTACAGTTTACCCCGCTTTAGCAAATCTGAATTATCAGCATGATCCTTCAGAAATCATTCTAATATGCTGAATAGTTTTTGTAACCATAGTGTTCAAATGTTTAGGGTCAGTTATTTATTCATTTATTTACTTGCTTTTGGAAAGATATGAAATAAATAAAAAAAATTTTGCTTAAAAGTATTCAATTGATCAGAAATTAAAATATAGATTTTTATAATGTTACACTTTGTTATAAAAAAGGCTGTTGTTTAATGTTTTTCATTGAGCAAAAACTTCTGAAAAATTCTTTTTGATAACATTGACTATATTAAATGTTTCCAGAGCAACAAATCAGCATATGAAAATGTTTTCTGAAGAATTGTTTGACACTGAAAATTAGAATAATGATGCTGAAAATTCAGTTTTGTCATCAGGATTAAAGTGCACTTTAAAATAAATTCACATAGAAAGCAGTTATTTTAAATTGTATAATATATTTCACAACATTACTGTTTTTGTTGTATTTTGGAACCAATAAATGCACAAAAAAGCTTACCATTCAACTGTTGTCTGTGTTTTGTGTACATAGACTGAAATTCAACAATTAAACAAGCAGTCATTTTTATTTCACTGGAGGACTTGCTTCATCTTTCCCGTTATAGCCGCACAAGCCTCAGGAGCTTCAAACCACTAAGAGGTTTGAGAAGCTTAAAAGAGGCTTAGCTGCCCTTCTCATCACCTCTATACTCCATAGCCGTTAAAGACCTCAAAGAGAAAACACTTTTTGTATACATTTCATTTGCGCCAAACACTTTATCATTCTGTTTTAAAATTGAATCGTGAAGCAGAAATAATTTAGCTGCAAATTATAGAATTAAAACAAGACTAATTATAATCTGACATTCAGCCTGTAGTGCATGTTTTATAAAGAGAGGAGATCTTTTTATACGTTCTGGTGTGAATATGAAATTAAAAAAATGGTGAGTGAATTTTTGCTGTTTTATATATTCAACTATAATGCCACTGACCCATGAACAGACGCTTCTTATTATTTTGGTTCTTTAAGTAGCTGATTTGGCCTTGTTTGGTAGTATATGCAATTACTTGTGATGAGAATTTTTTGGAGACAGAGGCTGATCCTGACGGCTTTTCTCTAATCCCTCCCCTGGATGCAGGCTTAACTAAACAGCAAGTTTGTCACAAGCTCAAACAGCAACTCAGTGTTGCACTGGATACTTCATTCAGCTTAAGCCAACTTATCAAGCACATTCAAAGCACATTCATTGAGCCATGTGGACGGGTCTTTTCTCCAGATCTATTAAATAACACTCTTATCTGTATTTAGCATATGCCATGTATGTCTGCATTTGGCGGCTTTAGGCAGATTCACACTCCAAACACCTCGAGCTGAAGCCACAGATAACATTGGGAAACTTCCGCTTTAACATCTCAATAACTTCATTCCGGAGACGAGCTGTTTTATTTATTTATTAGCTTCTCGATGTCAGTGGATTCCGTATAATTTGCGTTGCTACTTCTCCTCTAGATGGGTGCATTTATTTTGAAAGCAAAATGATGCTATTTGGTTTTTCTCTCGCACCTTTTTCATTCAGTCTATTCAGAAAGCAGGGAACATGATAATGTACAGTAAGTGGCAGGCTGAAATGGAAAATTGCATGCTGGAGGATGTCTGGTAATGCATAGTGTTGCATTCCAAGCATGTAGATTTAATACACTACATTCCGTTCGGTGAAATATTCCAAGAAATCAAGCACACAAACCGATCAGAACAATGTGAGACATGCCAATAAACTCGCACCCCCACAAGTTTAAACAGTCCCATCTGCGAACAATCCATGAAATGTAAACTGTGCCATCATTTGATAAACACAACACCTACTGAACACACAAAAAAGCAATGATTCAATATGTTGCAGACCATACCGAACACTTTGTTCGAGCTCAAAACATTTAGCGAAATGCAATAAATGTTGTTGATAGTACAGAAATAGAGCACATCAGCACAACAAAAGCTGGAAAGCATCCAGGGGGACGCCTGCAGATGCACCATGGTGGAAAATCATTCAGAGAGAGATGTGTTCAAGCTGAAGTGCTGAGGTTGGGAGTTTAAAACAGAGTGCTGCCCTGCACATTTTCATAATCAGTTTACTGGGCCCCCCATTCGGTCACCGGCCCCATCCTTTGCATCAGTCCATTTGTCACCACACAATGTTTGGCACAGCACCATCTTATTCACAAGCTAATAAAAATGCAATTAGTCTGCTAATATCTTTGTAATTTGATTTGATTGCACGTTATTTTTATTTTTTATTTTTATTGTTTTTTTTTTTTTAATATAAACGTTTAGGTTGTAACGTCATTGATGGATGGAGAGGATAGTATCTGTCTTTTCAAATCAGAAGAATACGTGTGAGATGCACGGACAACGCCGGTAAGCAGAGTAACAGCTGCAAGAGAAACGAACAAAATATCTTAATTTGGGCATGATTGCATTTATGAATTGGAATCATAAAATGTAGCTAATTACTTTAAATTAGGTTTAGCATGTGGTTGCGACGCAAAGTCAGAAGGAAAGTTGGAGAAAAAAATTAAACGCCATACAAAGAAATTATATTAAAATGTGGATTCAGAATTGTCCAATTTATTTATTCATTCATTTATTACGCGAAACACTCCGTTGTTTACTTTAACTCTGTTTTATTTTGAGTAGATAAGTTACAACAGTAACATATTATAGATTGCAATAATTAATTATTGTTTTTGTTTTTTTTGTCATTTAAATTGTTAAAATATTGTAACGTTTATGTGTAAAATGGTTGTAGCATGACACTGTTTATGGTTTAATCACGCTTATATTGCCAGAATATTGCCAGAATATTGCCAGAATGTCGCTTCTTTCTTTTTTCTTCCTGCCACAGACTTTCACCGCCTTTGATTATAAAAGGTCTTCAAACCAATATATGTTACTGAAATATATTTATTTCCGTTTTTTCTTATAAGCAATAACATATCATATTTGTACATTTTGTTAATTGTATATAATTAAATTGTATAAGTAAATTGTAAAAGTTATTTATTTATGATGATGATGATGATAATGACGATGATTATTATAATTTATTATTATTATTATTATTATTATTATTATTATTATTATTATTATTATTATTACAATGTATCGCTGGCATTAACATAAAATCGCTCATTTTATTTATTTATTTTTCTTTAAAAATAAATAAAGTATAGGCTAGTAGCTGATAATGAATTATTGAGAAGCAGAATAACAGTTGGAAAGATCAAAATGTTGAAGTACAAGGCAGGTCCAGCTTTTTTTCCAAAAAAAAAGGAAGAAGGAATTTCCATCAAACGTCATTGCCATCACACAGTCTCACACTGGGCATTATTAAAATCCTGCTGAAGTTTGATCAACGTCACGACTTTCATCGTTCATTAGAGTGCATGCGATGCATTTTAATTCGCAATTATTTGTATTTATTTATTTGATTCAACATTTCACGCAGCCTGCTTCCTCTGCTTCCTCTGGCAGCCAACATCATTTGGCTATTTATGTCTCTTAAGTTCACGTGGGCTGAATAAATAGGTTGCGTTCACACATCGAGACGGTCTTGCAAATTTAGAGGTCGTAGAAATACAGGCAAGTCGGATATGTTGTTTCGGAGGAAATAAAATGAACATAATATTATCACAGCAAGAAAACAAGCGGAGCAGATAAAGTGTCATTTCACAAAACAGACAGTTTTACCACCGCGCTTACTATTTCCCCCCGCTATTGTAATAAACAAATTGTCAAGCAAATAAACATTTAGTTTATAACGAACTCGCGTTTCTTTATCGGCATATCACATAAATCACTACCATTAGCTTAATCTACATTTTTGACTCGGTCGTTAAACTACTCCCAAATATTTTCATTATAAAAAACAAAAAGGGACTTATTTTAAACACAACATGACGCGCGCAAAATAAATGCATAAATCCCGCCGCTTCAACTTATATTTGCCTGGATATAAGATTATTTTATTCTGTCGCTGAAGTGTGCGGAGAAAAGACGCCTGTAATTCCTCTCTCTGTTTGATATTAGCACAAGGGCTTTGCTTCTCGAGCCTCTGTAAAGGAGCAGTGCGCAACTCCTGCTGCACTGAGCGCTGAGCCCCGAGACTCCGAGAACAGCATCCTCCTCTCATACCTGTTGAGAAGTCTTTCATCCTTAATGGGCTCATTAGCCACATTGTTAATTGAGTGCTATTCAGGGCAACATCAAAGCGGGAAAAAAGAAGAGTATGCAGCTCCTTTATTTATTTTTGGCAAATAAGAGACCCAACAGGGCTCTAAATGCAGCTTTCGTGGGGGGTATATGCTGAAGGAGGCTTATTAGTTGCGCGGCGCATTGTGTGCCATTATGTTTAAAACATTAAGCACAATAATATTTTCTCTTCTGATGGCATGCGTTTCAGTTGCATTTTTGCTGCTTTGAAGAACGTCTCTTGTCCGGCGTCACAAAGCAGAGAGGGTTGCTCCTCATGAGGGCATTTCTCCACAACAAAGTGTACTTGTGTGTGAAATAATAAAGCTGGACAGTTTTATTTTTTTTTATTATAAAAAAGGTTTAACCAGCATGGATTATTATTTTTTTTTTAGAATGGTAAGAATAGTGAGAATTGCTGTCTATATATTGTATTATAATATCGAATTGACATATATACATATCACTTTCATAGACTGCTGTATTTGTTGTGATATGTATAGCCTATACATGTAATTAATGAGAGATGTTTTATGTTTTAATAAAATACATTTCAATGTTTTCAGTTGTTTTATTATAAATGAATTCAAACAAATACTACTACTACTAATAATCCTAATAATGATAATAATAATAATAATAATAATAATAATAATAATAATGATGATGATGATAATAATAATATTGATTGTCAAACTAAAGAACAAATGTATTAAATAGGCATCAAAACATGCTATTTTTTCCCCTCCTTGATGCCTTTTTTTCTTGCACAGATTTTCTATCAGCTCAGTGTTCTCCCTCATGGTGTGATATTAGGTGGTAATAGGATAGGAAAATTGAAGCTAACTCATCGGAATTAAATTTATCAGCATGTGTTCAGAGGTAATAAGCTGTCAGTTATAAAATGAAGATCTGTATTTAGATATATGATAGGGAAGAATAATGAATAGGCAAAATAGATGAAGCTGTTTTGCAGCTAAATTAGTTATTTAGGACTAACAGACCAAGAGCAGATTTGTGATAATGACAATGATTATTGCTTTTTTATTTATTTATAATTCTTTTTTTCTTCTGATGTTATACATGCATAAGCTCATAGGTCATTTTGAGCAGTGAAAGAGTTAACTGTTTTCACAGTAACATGTTGATAAAAGACACGGAATTGTGAAAAACATCAAACTTTTTAATGAAGGAAACCTAATGAGTATCAAGAGTAGTGTGCTTACATGGAAGGCTGATCAAACTGGAACCCTGTGAACCAGAGAGTGTGTTGCAAAGGAGCTTGCTGACTTCCTTCCCCGGGGGGAGGCTGCCTGGCTTTTACTAGAAAGCACAGGGGGGAAAAGTTAATTTGCACAGCCATGTGTTCAGTGCTACAACTCAATAATCCACCTCCTCCCAAACCCCATATTTTATATAATAATAATAAAAATAATAACAATCATAATTAAAAAATAAAATAAAAATGCCAAATTCACATATTAAAATGCTCAACTTCTTTAAATGTGTAATTTGTGTTTTACCTGAAATTCCTTAAAATTTGGTTCTGTCCCACTTTTTAATTTTTATCTTTTATTTTACCTGTCCAGGATCAATGAGCCAAAAACATAAAAAATTGAATGCCAATAAATAATACATCACTTCTGAAGTGATGAATGATTTATCAGTGTCCTGGAGACTTTGTTGTGCCGATGTAAAAAATTCTCATTATCTAAGTGGCCAAAATTAAATGAATTTAAAATTGTTGCTGCATATCAATTCTGTGTAAGCCTTTACATTATTGATAAACAGAGACGACTGTTGTCAGAGCCAAGTCTTGGTGTGATAACAGGTTGTCGTGGTTTATTTTAGATTATTGTGCCACCTGCTTAGTTGTCATGACAGCTCTTCAAATTCCGCGATTTTGACATCAAAAGTAAATTTAAATCTATTACAGGGAAGGAAGTTTAAAGAGAGAGAAAAAGTAGATCAAATAATGCAAGACAAGAGAATAGTGGAAATACCTGTCTGCTTGATATATCATTATAATGAAAAGAAACTCTGCCGCCCACACATACTTTTTTTTTTTTTTTTTTTGGTAAATATTCATGATGTTATAACACTATTGTACAAATGATTGATATTTGGACTGATTAATCTTGGATAGGAATACTGAATAATTAAAGCGAAAAGCCAGAATGTTCAAGTTTATTATGAGATTTCAACTTTAAATTGAATGTAAAAAAAAAAAAAAAAGGAATTAGCATTTTAAAACATGCTGCATAATTATGTGCTTTATTATTATAATTAAACATCATCTTTCATTATTGTACTGCTTAATCTCACGAGGATTCTTTAATTTCTTTCTTACCTGTTGATGCTATTTTCATGTAATAAATGTATGATTCTATTAAAAATGTAGAAAGTAAAATAATCCTACCTTTTATGTTTTAATATTTTTTTATAGCTTAGTTCAAGTTAAAAATGCATTTTCTATGAGTTTGAATTTTTTTTTTTTTTCAGAAATGAATTTAAGGCATTAAGCAGAACCAAATAGAGGTCTTTTCCTAGAATTTTGGTGGAAAATCGGACTAAGAATAGCATCACACTGGCATGAGAGCAGAAGCTTTTTAATATAAATCTCACATTCAGAGGGGGAGATGGAGCAGATACCTTCTTTCTTCTGACCCACTCTGTGTAAACAGGCAATGACATGAAGAAAAGTATATTAAAAAAAACCCAGCGTGGCTGCTGGACTGGCGTCTGATGCCTGTCAAATCATTAAATAGGAGAGGTGGCCTTATCAATTGCAGGGGATCAGCGATAGTGATGGCACATGGTTGGGATGCGGTATGTCTTCCACGGGGGCACTCTAGGGGCCTTTTGTGAATTTATAAAGCGAGATAAAATCGGCTTCATATTTCGCCACCAAATCGCCTGATGAAAGAAGGCTAGGAGAGAGAATTGCATGGTGGGAGCTTTGTCGCCAGTCTCATTGGTTCCAAGGGTTGATGATGAGAAGAGGACAAAAAAAAAGAAAGAGTGAAAAGGTAATGAGAAAAAGCCAAGCAGCAGGTTTGCTCTGTTTAATAAGTCATCACACCGCTATCTCATTACCTGCAGTGTGTCCGGTGAGAATGGTGGTGTAAACTGACAAACTTTTGTCTGTTTTGGGATAATGTTATCATGCAGGAATATCTCCCGTAAAGCTCGAGCAAGCAGACAGGAGCTCCACTTTTCCTTTTGCACTGACACCATTGTGCCACTCTCTCTGATATTAATAATCTTGACAAAGTCTGTTTAAAAAAAAAAAGAAAAGAAATGTCTCGTCTGGTCTTTTTTTTTTTTCTTCCTACAGGAATGTGTGATTGCAATTAAGATAGGAGTCCTAACACAATGTGGAAATTAGTGGAATCTGGGTTTCGGATAATTACATACAGAGCTTTAAAATACTCTCCCTCAATCACATGAAAACAAATGATCTGGCAGACACAAGGATAAAAAGCAAGACTGTCCTGTCCTCGGGATACAGGCAATGCTGCTTGGCACTATCATTTCTTTCTGCATTTCATATGAGTTCATCTCATAACTCATCAAACAATTTGGGCTGTCTACACAGAGCCTTTATTCTCTTTCCTCAGGTTTTATTCTGCATCTAAACCGCACGAGTACGAAAAATACAGCAGCCTGAAGGCAATTGGGTTTTAATGTTGGAGATGATGAATGAGAAGAAGCTGATTTTCTGGCAGCCGGATCACTGCGAGAGGACTCCTGGCTCACATTTGATGTGGGCAGTTAAAACAGAAAAGAAATAAATGAGATGTAATAAGAAAAAATCTTCAAGACAGCCCTGGTCTATTACTCAAGCGACGCACACAAAGCCAGACTTTGTGATCTGACAGTCCAATGCGGACGCACCAAAAAAAATACATATTACCTGCTAATTTACTCTGTTGCAACGTATGCATAAAATATCTGCACTATTACTACGTCTTATCATGCAAACTCACAGACTTCGGGGTGGCGGGTTTCTGAGTAGTGGCTGACACAGATGCACGCTAGAACAGATAGCGCGGTCACATGCTCCTATCAGCAAGCCCTCACTCAGAGGGGATTTTTGGAGCGTGTGGAGTTTTTAACATGGAAATTGGCTTTGAACCCCATCTGCACAGGTCGGCACATCTTTGGGCGAGGCAGTGCTACTGCTGACAGGGAAAATGAACCATCAATTCCTTATAATATGGCCTGATTATCATCCTACTTACCCCCTGCAAATTCCAACTTAGAGCAATTCAGTGCCATCAAGGAAATGGTGTAACCCCAGAAAAGATGTGACCCCTTCAACTGATGCGCTTTTTAACCAATAGGAGACATATAGCGCAGGTCTAGGAATTTTTTCCAACGTAAGTAAACAACTTCAACAGACCGGTTAGCATTTGTTTTCCTGCACAATGTCATTTTTTTTTTTTTCGCCGTTGTTGAAAACTTCACATTTATTTTCCCTCCAACTAACGTATTAGACACTTGACATAATAGTTCTGTCGCTTCACAAACAGTAGAAAACACATTAGACTTTGCCAGAATGGTGACAACAACTGACAGTCAGCCAAAGTTATCCAAATGCCAAAAGAAAAAAAAAATGGAGAATTCAAAACAGCTCCTACCTTTGTAGCCCTGTCGTTTTCATCAAATTAACTAGGACTAGTCTGGCTACATTACCTCCCCCTTTCAAAAAGCGGAGGGAAAAAAGTAGCTGACTGCCACTTAAATGTATAGCCTAAACAGCCTTAAGTTTCAATGTGTGAAATGTGAGTGATCAGCAACTTTTGCAGCGGGACCCGGGTGCGTCCGGCGTGGGATGTCTTTATTGGAAGGGGATTTGTTTTGTTGTTTCCTTGGGCCTGTCCAGCCCGCTGGTGTCCCTTTCACCCGGCCATGCAGCTGGGTCCCGACCCCTCAGATCTGCCCCTCAAACGGGGCTTCTTTCAGGCCCCCGCTGGGTCCTCCCTGTCTCCTCCCTTCAGCAACATCCCATTCACCCCAGAGATAACTTTATTCATCTCGCGGATCATTGTATCCAGTTGAATGAGAGAACTATGCAGACACTCTAGTGAATTGAACAAGTCTGTGGGGATTGGGGAAGGCCGGGAGGGATGGCAAAGGGGGGTGGGGGGTAGAGTTGTGTGAGTAAGGGGTGCGGGGTATTTCATGTCTTAATGTCTTCATTTAAAGCAACCCCAAAAACGTCACGTCTCACTTGTGGCTGACCCAACTGCTTTCCTCAAGATGGAGAGAAAAAAATCAACTAAAACGTTTTGCTGGCTGCTTATCGTGGTTGAGTAACACTCGACAAAAAACCATGTTGTAAACTTTTTCTTTTTATAAAATATCGAACGCTCACTTTCCTCACCGCAGAGGATGGTATGGATAGCTGTGAACGCCGGCTTTCCCTCCGCCTGTGTGAAATTCGGCTGCATTCCTCTCTTATTTTGTCATCAGAGAGTTTTTGAGCGGAGGTGTCTCAACTGTGTTTGATTTGCCTGCTGTGAGCCTGGCAGGGACAGTTGGGCTTATTCTCTCGCCCGCCTCCGCCCGAGTCACCCAGACCACCCTGCTCTTCTCTCATCATTCATATTCAAGCCAAGGCCTCTTGACAAGTCCGCTGATCTCACTCAATGTTTTGTGATATAGACAATACTTTTTTTCCCTCCTTCTCTCTCTCTCTCTCTCTCTCTCTCCAACTTTTCTCTCTCTCTTTCTCAGGAAAAAAAAAATCTGAAACCATCACACTCCTCCAGGCATGGCAGTGTGATTGTAGTGAGGTAGCAGTGCAGGATTACTCCCCTCTGTGAGCTCCCTGCTAACAGCAGTGGCTGCCTCCCTCCCAGCCCCCGTAAAAGACAGTCTAATGAGGCAGATAAGCAGATGCCAACAGACTCCACACTATGTCCCACTGCTACTTTCCACACACCAACCTAATGATTTATCATCTATAAGCCAACAACAAAAAAAAAAACATCTTTGGAACAGTATGGATGACATGGGAAAAGTTTAGAAACGGTTTTACATATGTTTGAAATTGGACCACAAAAAAGGAGACAGATACAAAATAAGAGTTGTAAAAAATAGATATTTTTTAAATTTAAAATGTTATATACTATTTTTTTTCCCTCAGACAAATTCAATCAACAACTTCATCAGCTGGGGGATTTGGACTAACGCAAAAGAGAGAAGTTTATACATTAGCGCTGTAGTTGCAAAACACTGTTGATATTCAAATGATTATTGTGCAAAATCTGGGATAAGCTTCAGTGTGAGAGCCCCTCTAAGTGCCTACAACTATTGCTAATTCCCCTAACCATTGTGTGTGTCACAAAGGCCTTAATCCTGTTTCACTTTTGCTGAAGCTTGGGCTATTTTCCCTCTCATAAACCAACAACACTCCCCCTGGCCAGGCCTGAGAGGCTCAGAGAAAAGGCGCTATGTGTGTATACTTCAATGCTTTTTCTGTGTTACTTGGCTCTGCATAAACTTTTAAGTGGTCCCAGTAGGCCTGAAACCCCTCTCTGCAAGAATAATAAGCCGTTGTAGACTGAAAAATATAAAAGAAAAATATTTAAATAAAATTAATGATATTTTTTTATGTAAAATATTATTATGTTTAGGCATTAGATATTCTTTTAACCTTAAGTAACTTTGCTACTACATTTACACTATTAGTATTTAAAATATGAGTAAACGGTCCGCAAAGGATTGTGTTAAAGAGAGGAAAGAAACTCAAGTAAGTTTTGAACCAGTGAAGGATTTTCATTAATGGGTGAACTGTCACTTTAGTGTTTGCTAGCACTTTATTTTGATTTTCCACCAACACTCTGCTGACTATGAATAACTTTGCAATAACGCTAACATTAAATTGACTAAAACTCTAATGAAAATTAGTTGACAATGTAACATAATTAGAACAGCGTCTGAAGGAAACCATCAAAATCCCCATATATATATGTTTTTTTTGTGCCAATATGTGTGAGTGATAGTTCTTTTAATACACATTGTAAAACCTTTAATACATTATTTGCAACTTGCATGAATCGAATATACAAAATTAGTGCACGATTCAATCTGAATGCTTTGTGGTTCTTCACAGAAAGCTTCTCTTCACAAAGAAAACAACTTCCTACCTTGAAATTCATCTTGAAAAAAAGAATATACAAAGGTGAAACATCCAAGGCCAGTGCTCATCTCCGTGTCAAAGAATAAGAATAAACAAAGTGTCCGCATAGATGATGGGGTCATCTTTCATTCTCCTCATATTTATAAATAAGAAATGGCTTCGTGAAAGCTAAACACACACACACACGCACACACGCACACACACACACACACACACACACATTCAAACACATTTCCCCACAATGACCATGTCAAGGGCATTTTACCTTATTTTTTCTCCTGTAATTATTTTTAAAATGCCTTTCATCAATTGAACAACAACAGAAAAACATTTCTCAAGCAGAAGTGCACGAGAGGTCTTTTGCATAGCCCTCAAAGTTCGTCTGTAGCGTTTGTGGGAGTATTTAATAGACAGTCATGATAAAGGCTGTCACGCTGTGCCAAACCCATCCTCTAATAAGTACATGATGGCTTTATTCGATATGTGTGTCGTGCGGCGTGTGAGAGCGGATGCCAGCGTGTGGCTTGTGTTCGCTCATGTTACAGGTGTGTGAGATTGTGGTCCACTTGTTTTTAGAAAAGAACGGGAGAGTTGGGCCTCATTGTTCCATAAACAGACATCAGCTGGAAACTGACAAATGTGGGATTAGCCTGTACTTATAATCAGCTAATAGCTCGCTATGTGTTCCTGTCAATCAAGCCTGAACAGAGCACAGTGTGGGTGCAGCAGATTTAACCAGCAGAAACGTGGCTACTGTACACTTTATTGTTATTCCACAAGGGTAAAGGGACACTGAGTTCTCATGCTATATGACCTGTGCTTCAAAAGCCTTATGGTCCATGTCAAGGGATTTCACATGCAAGATTTCTATGGGCGGGAAAAAAAGAAAAGAAATTGGTAGTAAATTTCACAACTAATGACAAAGCTATTACTAGTAACAAACTGAATTAAAAGTTACAAATTTAAGTAGAAAATAGTGTTTTGTTGGAGATAGGATGTATGGATAAAACCATCCATTGAGTTACATTTAAAATTTTTAAGTAAAATTGTTATCCAACTGTTGGTTTTTTTTCTATATTGGGTTGTTTTAGACTGATAATGATTTTACACAGTTTTCTTAGGATCTCTGTAATTTATCTGTAATTGAAAACTGTAAAAAGTGCAGGTTTTCTTACAATTCAGTCATGCTGTCCAAACACAAATAGATTAAGTTATTCATTCATTCATTCATTCATTTTCATTTCGGCTTAGTCCCTTTATTAATCTGGGGTCACCACAGCGGAATGAACCGCCAACTTATCCAGCATATGTTTTACGCAGCGGATGCCCTTCCAGCTGCAACCCATCTCTGGGAAACATCCATACACACCCATTCACACTCATACACTACGGACAATTTAGATTACCCAATTCACCTATGAGGCCCTCGATTAAGTTAGCGTAATAAAAAATTTAAATGGATTGAACATAAAACAATTACGTTTTTCCTCAAAAATCTCAAGACTTGTGTTATTCAGTTTAATTAAGTAGTTTGAACAAGCAGCAAAAAAATTTTTTGAGTGAATTTAAATTTGGAGAGTTTGTTTCCAGGTTGGCAAATAAATCAAATATAAATCACAGCGCTCTTCCAGAGTTTGGTGCTAGAACCAACGTTCCTTTAAATGATAATTTACACTCAATAATTTACAGGAGAAAAGGAAAAACAAACGTTTCGACTTTGAATCTTCTTGAGTGTCAAATGTGTTGGCAAATACTAATATATTTTCAATTTTTCTGTATTGCGTTTTCTTTTGTTTGCTTGGTTGGAGTCTACATTTGACCCCTATAATTTTTTGTGTGTGTGTGTGTGTGTGTGTGTGTATGTATATATAT